>JASAOD010001833.1:0-40757 GCA_030849845.1 Crithidia brevicula | reverse complement strand
TGTTTCGTTCATACACCATACACGCTGCGCTGCAGCAGAGAGAGAAAAGAGAAAAAAGCCAGCGCTTATGTTTGCTGAGATTGATGTGGTGCGGCAGTGCGCTGCGCTATGCTTCACTGGATGAGCCATGCAGCCACTCTTTTCATAACCACCGTGAGCGTGCACTGAGGCTGCGTGCGCTGCGTGCGTGCTGTGCGAGTGCACTGGTGGACTGGGTATTGAGTGGTGAGCGATGCCCGGTGGCCGCCGCCTGGTCGATGCGCTTTCATGTCCTGCTTCTTGCACTCGCCTATGCCTTTCCTCCTGTCCTCCTTTTTCTGTAACCCGGTACATTATTTTTCTGCTCCGTTTCCTTCCGCACTACTGCTGCTTTGCTTTCTCACAGCTCACCGCACACTCACACAAACACACAACCCACTCCCACCCTCCCATCACCATGTCCCGCACCAAGGAGACCGCCCGCGCGAAGCGCAGCATCACGTCGAAGAAGAGCAAGAAGGCGCCGCGCGCTGCGTCTGGCGTGAAGAAGGCGCAGCGCCGCTGGCGTCCGGGCACGTGCGCGATCCGCGAGATCCGCAAGTTCCAGAAGAGCACGGACCTGCTGATCCAGCGTGCGCCGTTCCAGCGCCTTGTGCGCGAGGTGTCGAGCGCGCAGAAGGAGGGCCTGCGCTTCCAGAGCAGCGCGATCATGGCGATCCAGGAGGCGACGGAGTCGTACATCGTGTCTGTGCTTGCGGACACGAACCTTGCCTGCATCCACGCGAAGCGCGTGACGATCCAGCCCAAGGACGTGCAGCTGGCGATGCGCCTGCGCGGTGAGCGCCATTAGAGCTGCTGAGCAATGCTCGCCAGTGGAGTTTGACGCAACCCATGAACGCTGCTCCTCGAGCATGTTTCACGGCTTTGCACAAGATTGCTGGTCGACAACCCTTTCCCATAGAAGATTTTTTTTTGTTTTGCTTTTTTTGTTTTTAGCCAACATATGCGATATGTCTCGTGCTACTTCTTCTCCCTAGGACAGCGCCTTGTTAGTCTAACTGACATTGCACCTCTCCGCGGTGATTTTTCTTTTCTATACCTCAGACAGATCTTAACTGAAAAGGACGGAAACATGTTCCAAGAAGGTGTAATGGTACTTGCCATCAGACCAAATCAAACAAAAAAAAAAACCAAAAAGAAACAAACACAAACAGGCAAACCAAAGCAAGATCAAAAGCAACTAAAGATAAAACGAATAAGAAAGAGTGAAAGGACAATGGCACATTAAATAATAAACGGGCCTCGAAAGTAACAGGCTGAGGAGGTAGCAAAAGACTGGGAGACAAATTGGAAGCGGTTCATTGAATCTAGCAGCAAGTATGACTTTGCGTATTGGGGTAATTGCAAGTGTAGAGGACGGGGGGGGGGGGGAGCACCTCAGCGAGCCCTCTTATGTCGCTTAATGGTATTACTTGTTTTTCATTCAGCAAAGGTAAGTGGCATCATGGTGCGGCTGAGAAGTCTCACCTCACCACGGCCTTCCTCTTCATATGTTTGTCTCGTACTTTGGCACTGCTCTGAAACGGGTAAAATGCACTCCAATATTTTTTGACCTCCTGATCTCTCTCTCTCCTCCGTTGTATTCTCTTTTTCTTTCTTCACGCGGCGACTGTGTTGGCTGTAGTACTCTTTCATGCAAACTAGCACACGCGCACACAGGCATGTGTTGTGTATCCAGCACCTCTCCTTCTTTTTTTTTTTTGACAGCTGACTGAAGCGTTCACAGCGCGTGTTCTCCTTGCTGGTGTTTGACGGGACACCATGGAGTCTTCTTTGCCCTCTTTAACCTCTTCAACGCCACACATTGCGGTAGAGGTGATTCTTGTAGGCGTAGTGGGCTGTAGTGCCTCAGGGAAGTCCACCGCAGCCCATCAGCTCGCACGCGTCCTCCACTCGCCTCTACATCCCATCAGCACCGACCACTTTTTCCTTGACAATGTGTGCGCAGATCTCGGCACCTACGACGACTACCGTTGTCTTGACTACGCTAAAATTGCACACTGGATGAAAGTGCTCAAGCAATCGGTGCGATCTCTGTGTGCGACGCCGCTGGAAAGGCATCTCGGCAAGGCCACGTTTTTATCCGAGGCGGAGAGGGCAAACGCACTCGACAGCTGGTGTGTTGGGGTTCTGGCCCGCCTTCCAGAGCTCAGCGCTTATCTGCACGCTAGCGCTCCGCAGGTATCTTCTCAGATAAAAGAAGACGGTAGAAAGGTCGGGTTCGACGCACCTTCAGTTGACTCTCGCCTGGGGGATTTAGAGGACGATGATGCGTCGCTCTGCGCACACGAGGCCGAGGATGATGCGCGGCGCAGCACCTCCGATGCGTGCCCAGTGTCCCCTATCCCCACGACCTCCTCCAACCTATGCGGTGATGTGGCGCAGGGCATCGCAGAGAGCAATGTGGACTGTGCATCGAGGTCAAAGGCTGAGCCACGCCACTTAACGGTTTACGTTGTCTGGGAGGGTTTCACGCTTCTCTGCGATGGGCTTGTCAACGCCTTCATTGATGTAGCGGTGCACGTGCGATGCGACCCGGAGACGGCCTGTCTCCGACGTTTCTTCCGCTCTCCGCGACGCCACCTCGTGCAGCATGTCATTCAGCCCGCAGACGACAGCCCATGCGAGGACGGCAAGGAAAGCGGTCAAGGCGAGGAATTCGGGGAGCAGCAGCAGCAACAGCGCCAGGACAGGTCTGCGGTCGTTGCTCGCGTGGTGCGCCAGCTGTACCGTCCTCGTATCGAACAGATGTGGGCGGTGCGCGCACGCGAGTCGCAGCGTGTTGCTCTCTACCACGATCTCTTGCAGGCGATGACGGAGCAAGAGCACACACTCCGTGCTGTTGGTGATGCGTCCCACGCAGAAAACGATACTCAATGGGTGAAGAGCCTCCTCTCTCGCGAACTATTTAACCCACCCCGCCCTAGTGCAATGCACAAGGACACGAAGATGCGCAGAGCGGAGGAATTTCCCAGCGAGTGTGGTCGTACCTGTTGGACGAGTGAAGGCATCCCCACCCGTTCGTTTCAGCACTTCTGGGAAGAGGAGTTTGAGCAGTGGCTCGTGGACGGCGCGTCAAGGAGGGAGCGAGCGGCCTTATCCTGGGCGGCACTGGGTGCCAACGGGAGGGAGAATCATCTGCCACCGAGGACAGTGCCCGCCGTCCGCCTTGACCCTCTCTGCACAGATCAAATTGAACGTTTAAGTCCTTCGCCTGTGATGTCTGAGGGGTGTTGCGCGAGGTGTCAAACATCTCACACTGACGGCAGCGCGCAGAGCTTGACTAATGTGACTGGTAAAGCCTACGTGGACAGGGTCTTGGCTGAGCGAGGGATGCAGGCCCTGGGCCAAGAACCAAGTCACCTCCAGGGCAAGTCTTCTGTGCGTGCAACAGAGCTTGCAACGGCGCTGGCCCCGTTCTACTACGAATTCCGCTATTGGTTTTTCTTTGAGGTGCTCTTCTTTGACCAACTCGTGTGCCCGCTGCAGAGCCAGCATCTACGAATGCGTGACTCGCCAGGCGTGTCTGGTTCCCCAGCAGCGGTGCGACAGTGGTGGGTGTTAGAAAATGGGCGGATGTGCCAAGGGAAAATGGAGGACGAGCTTCTTCGCCAGGTGCGAGAGATCGCCTTCTCTATTCTTTCGTCCTCCTCATCGAATTCAAAGATGGCCGTCCGTGCTGTAGGAGTTTCGTGAAAGGGAAAGCAAAGCAAGCAGCTACACCACAGAGCGAAGAGGAGGAACAACGGGCGCTTTGGGCAACGGTAAAGCGAAGCATGTTGTGGACTACACGCATTTTTTTGTTTTTGTTTGACCTGCATTAGTGTTGTGTCGCTTGCGTACAGTCATGGAAGAGCGTTGCTGCAACGATAATCAGAAAAGAGGAGCTTTCAGTGTCACAAAATCCACTACTCACACACACACACAAAAACAAATAAAAAAATAAAATCTACTACATTTCACAGAAAACAAGCACGGCTGTATATTGCCATCTGGTGGTATTTATGCGAGAGGAGACAGGAACTTTTATTGTGTCAACTGCAAGTGTCCTTGATAACGTTTTTGAAAAGAGAAGGTGACTGGTGGCCTCGCTGCTCATTTCTTGCAGCGGCGCGCCCATTAAGTGCACGTGGCATCGCAAGTTTATTTGCTCTTTCCAACGTTGACGCTATTTCCCAACCAAACCCTCCCGTTATTTCCCTCACTTCTTGTCAATTATACCTCTGTCGCCGCTACTCGTTCACTGACGGCTGCAGGCTCTGTACACGACCCCACAGAAGCAGCCAAAGCGAACCCTTATAGAGGGAATAGTCGAGCTTTAACCAAGACGAACACCAGGCTGTACTGCTACGTTCTACATCGTTTTCTGTTTTGTTTTTGAACCAAACGTCACAATTGTATTCACCATTAAAATTAGTTCAAATACTTTATTGCTTTCTGCTGCCCCCCCCCTTTCGCTTTCTTTAGCACTTTTCTATAAACTGTCTAGTGCAGAGAGGCAGAAGATATTAAGTTGAAATCACAGTTGCCACCACTACAGTTACCGCTTAAGTGGTTGTATTTTCGAACCGCTAGACTCTGCGTCTTTTACTATTTTTCATTGCTCAACACCTCTGCTGAACGAAGACGCAACTGTTTGTAAAACAAACAAACTAACAAACAAACAAAAAAAGAAATTCTGCCTGTGCAGATTAACGTAATAATTATATTTCCCCAGATCACCTCCTTTTTTTTTTCGTTCGTTGAACTTAATAGCAGGCATTGGAAGAGCTGTCAAAGCGAAGTGGTAGGCCATCGCGATCGTCATTACCGGATCCATCCTTCATAGGAGCGTACCAAAAGGTAGCGATTCTCTTATTCGCTTTTGCGGCACCCTGCTCCTGCAACCGCGCATTGTGACTCCGGGTACACAGTACTTACCGTTTACACTGCGTGTGCGCGGGTGCCAAACATAAAAAGAAAAGCAAGCTGCCTGAAGTTAACACGTTTGCGGAAGGTGCTTGAGCCCTTTTTTCTGCCTCTTTTTGTTTTAGATATATATCTTTTTTGGTTCTGCTTCCTGCTTCGGTGTCTTATTTACTTTAAGTTTGATAACAGTAAAAAAAAAAAAGTGCCAGCGTATTTTCTTACTTTCTCTAATACCGTTTTTTTTTTTACCTTTACTTCTGTCCTCCACAAAAGCAACGCGACAAAAGGAAGTGCTGCAAACGCTTTGCGAAAAGAGAAAGAGAGATCATAGCCTGAAGGATATATACTTTTTTTGTGTTTCTCTTTGAATTTGAAAGCAGCTTTCATAAAAGCGATTCTTGCACCTTCGCCTTCCCTCACATCATTCGCTAGCCGTGCGCGTCGAAATTATTCTTTGCCAAACAAACAAACAACAATATCATTCATCCTCTTCATCCGCTCTTCCGTCCGTTTTTCGTACGTACGAAAGGAGGAGCTTTTTCATTGTCGTGCGTGTGACGCTCAAAGCCGATAGAGCGAGGCCTCAGATGTCGTCGCCTCCTGAGCAAGACGCGGTCGTGCCGCCAACGTTGTCCACTTCCTGCCCGCACCACGACGCAGCCTTCACTTGTGATGAAAACAAGAACGATGCAGAGAAGAATCTCCAACACGAACCTGCCGCATCTCCTTCCGAGCCTAGAGAGTCGCCCCCCTCTCCGCCAGCCCACTTCACGAACACAGAGGCCGATGCACCCCCTCGCAACGCCTCATCCATCTCCCTGCACGCCACCGCAGCGGTGCAGGAGGACGCTTCGGTGCCGGTGAAGGCAACGCTGCAGCCACCTCAGGAGCCTAACGACCCTTCCGCCCGCGACGTGCACACCGTCGAGGTGGACAACGCACTGCGGAAGGAGAGGGAGATGGACGAGCACTGGCTGGATGACCTCGAGAACTTGAACGACCCATCCGACGGCCCTCCGAACGACCCCGCGGGAGCGGAGGTCGCATCATCACGGCCCACTCTGCGGGGCTTCTTCAGCGAGCACAACCTCAAGATCGCCTCGATCCCGTTCGTGTGCGGCATGATCAACGGCTACACCATCGGCTACGTCGCACCCTACACACAGCTCTACAAGATGAGTACCAACTGTGCACTCTACACGGCGCAGAAGGGGTGCGAGGCGGTGCCGTTTGCGGACTGCGTGTGGCGCACGACAACGTCGACGCTGAGCAACGGCACGACGTCGACGCTGGGCTACTGCGGGTGGCTGCGGACCACGTGCCGCGCGGCGTACCCGAACGACGCGTGGATCGGCGGCGGCGGGAACACGACGCTGGCGGAGGCGAGCTGCCTGCTGGACAGCCGCTGCGCGTGGTCGTACAGCGCCGGCGAGTGCCAGAATCCATCTGGTCTCTCAGCGTCCTACACCGGGCTCTTTGCCGGTAGCATCATTGCCGGCAGCATGATGGGGGCGATCCTTGGTGGACCTCTGGTGACGGGGATGGGGACGCGTCTGACCTTCCTGGTGAGTGGTCTTCTGTCGCTGGTGTGCTCGGTGATGGGCCACATTGATGCGGCCACTGATGAGTTCTGGGTGTTGGTGGCGGAGCGCTTCGTGCTAGGCATCTTCATGGGTCTGATCACGGTGGCCTGTCCCCTGTATGTGAACACCAACGCTGCTCCGCTTTACCGGCGAAAGCTCGGGACGTTGTTTCAAGTCTTCACCACGTTTGGAGTGTTTCTTGCGGGGACGATTGGTCTTGGCGTGGGACAGAGCGTGCCGTACACGGCAAACCGCGACGCACAGCTCTCCGGTCGCGTGCAGGGGCTGGCGAGCGGGCAGACGGTTCTCTCTCTCGCGATGATTCTTCTGGGCTTTCTCAGCGCAGAGTCAAAGGTGTCGTACGGAAAACACAGTGGTGGACTGAACCAGAACGAGTACACGTACCGGGACATGACCGGGCCGCTTCTCATGTCCATTGTGCTGAACGGAACGATGCGCCTGACCGGATTCAACGCGATTTTAAACTTCGCGCCGTCCATCATGGGCGGGCTTGGGCTGGCTCCGCTTGTCGGCAACACGATCATGACGATCTTCAACTTTACCGGCACTCTTGTATCCATCCCACTGGACTCTTTCTTTTCAATTCGATCTATTTTTTTATTCGGATCGTGTTTTATCTCCTGCATGTGCCTCTTCCTGTGTGGCATTCCCGTCTATCCGGGCGTGGCCTCCGAGTCGGTGACAAACGGGTGTGCGATCACCGGTGTGGTGGTGTTTATCTTTGGCTTTGAGGTGTTTGTGGGCCCGAGCTTCTATGTGCTGTGTCAGGAGATCTTCCCGCCGTCTTTCCGGCCCCGCGGCAACTCTTTCGCGCAGTCGTGGCAGTTCATCATCAATCTGGTGATTAACGTGTGCTACCCAATCGCAGCGGAGCGTTTTTCTGGTGGCCCGTCGGGCAATCAGCACAAGGGCCAGTCTATCCTCTTTATCTTTTTCGGCGGAGTTGGGCTGATCTGCTTCGTCGTGGAGTTCTTCTTTCTGAGGATTTGGGATGAGGGCGACGGCAAAGCCCCTCTCTCAGCTATTCCATTGACTTCAGAGGAAGCGGGGAAGCTGCACGAGACTGCGGCGGACACGTCTGCTACCACAGGGGCATCGGTGGCTCGGCAGGAGTTGCAGGAGAAAGGCAACATACTCACTCAGGATGTTGCACACGTGTCAGACGCAAAGGGCTGAAGGAATCGCGAACCAGGGGTCGTTACATATATATGTATCTGTTTGTGTGTATGTGTGAGTCTGTGCGGGGGTAATACACACCCACCCACCCACACACAGAAATGCAAGCGCTTTCGTTTGTTCTTTTCTGTCCTTTTTTATGTGTTGTCTCTTAAGGTAGGAATAAGAGATAGTGGAAGTGCGTGTGAAGTGAATGGGTGGTGATGTGTGCCTGTGACCATGTTGCCACCTTTACCACGCTGTCCACAATGAACTCGAAGAGAAACAAACAATATATATATTCAAAGACCAAAAAACCGAAAATAAGAGAGTACTGTCTCTCGAACATCAACGTGCTTGGGCAAGCTTCTGTGTTGCGAAGCCGTATTCTATTCGTCGCCACTGGCGCGCCGAGACAGTTGCATCAAGAAGGCATTTAGGGAATGTAGCGTTGTAGGTGGTCGCGGACGTTCAGCAGAGCGCGTAGATCTGCAGTGACGCTTCTCTTATCATTGCTTTGTAGAGGCAGCGATACACGTTGGTGACAAAGGACTATGCGCACTTCTGAGTTGCGGCAGAGATACAGCATCGATGTGATACGCAACTGTTAGATTCCCTGTGACCTTTGTCTATCTCTCCTTTCGCAATTCTTTCTTGCAATGGTTCTTTTTTTCAAATTTTGTTCATGCTTGCCGGTGCTGACGAACCCATACATTGACAGATCAAGGCTGTGACGGAGCTGCGCTATTCAAAAGCATTACTTCTGCCATTCCACCTTTTGCTCAGAGTTTATATCAACATCAACGAAAAAACCACTTCAAATACTTATTGCGAGATTTCATCCCCATTGCCTCTCCTATTTTCTCTCGGGCACACGCAACACTATTCTCAGCTGTATCTTTGTTTTTCTTTTTTAAAGGTATTCTTTATTTCCATTTGTACCGTCTGCAGAACACACACACACACACACCGAAAGCCACAACAACATTAACAACAACAATAACCCTCTCGTCTAGTGTAGCAACAACGAGAACATCAACAAGCTCATTCTCTACACACTGTCGACTCCCACTTGTGAAGCGAGTATTCACACTCAGACACACTCACAGACAGAAGTGCATTGACAAAAAGAAAGACGGATAGAGCCGTCTAGCCACTTGAAAAGGCGATTATCGGACTCTACTAACGTAACCGTGCGGCTGCATCCTTGGCGGAGGCAAGGCAGCCTAGCTTCCACAATAACTCACAGAACGCTAAGGGGCATCGCTCACGGAACTTTATCAATAAAGAACTTTTCAATAGCCTTTGGTAGTATATCTAACTGCATTTTGTATTCCTCGTGTTGTTACGCACTTTGATAAAACATAAAACCTTTCCTTTTAAGGTTTATTTTTTCTGGAAAGTCGCTTCATAAAGGCACATCGAACCAAACGTAATCGAATAGTGCAACCTCGCTAGTTCCACCAGAACGCAGAGGCGACGGGAACACACATACACACACCCTCTCTTTCTCTCTCTCTCAACACATATATAAAATATAAAATACAATAAAAGACAAAGGCCCACCATCTGTCTTCTTCTACTGCTTCTTCTTCGTTTCTGGTGTGTGTTTCTACTTTTGCTTTGACAGCGGTGCTTCGCTTTCAATACCCTTTCTCTCTCTCCATTTATTGTTGTTATTATTGAGAAGTCTATTTTTACAGACAATCTCCATCTGCAGTCTCAGAGGCAAGAGAAAAAAAAAAAAAAAAACAAATAAGCGTAAACACTTCTTTCTTTCTTTTTTGCACCTCCCTTAATCTGAAGGGTTTTTCTTTTTCTTCTTTTTCTGACGCAAAAGGTGCTTTACGAAAGAGCACCTGAGAAACGACAGTTTGCTGTTTTTCTTCTTTTCAATCTCCAATAAAAAATTCTAAACTTCAACGCGAAGCGATAAACGCTGCAAGGTTTTTTTTTTTGGCGTGTCCGCATCTCCTTTCTCGCTCTTTTGTTATTAACACCTCCCTGTCCTTTTTCTTTTTGCTGTCAAATACTCTCCGTGCTTTTTTTTTTTGTTATCTTCTAAACGTCGAGTCTTCTGCGTTTAGTTAGTGAATTTGCTTGCAGTCAGCACTGCGGTTTTGTGTTCCACTTGAGAGAGCTCCAATTGCCGTCATGCGGCGTGAGGTCTCTGCTGTTGCGGATGCCTCCGCTCTCTCTTCTGCAGCCGCGCTGTTGACTGCCACCGACCTCGCCCCCGCATTACCGAATTCAGTGACTGCTGCGACGGGCAGCGAAGCGTTGTCTACGCAGTCGCAGCAGATGCCAACTTCTCTTCACACGCACCCCGTCCCATCCGCCGCAAGGGAGACATTCCTGGACGATCAACACGAGGACAGCGCGGCCGGTGCGTCTCTCCGCACGGAGGAAGGCAGTGTTCACACTCCTGCTGAGGTGACTCCTCGCAGTCGTCTTGGTGATCTGTTTGACAGCCATGGGGATCGTGCCGAGCACCTCGCCCACGCCGCCTACGATCACCAGGATGACCAATTCTCGAAGCATCAGCCGCATGCGTCGCACACGGGTGACGCAGCGCAGGATCTCGGCTTTGGCAGCGCCTTCACCTCGCCCACGTCGAAGAGGCCGCCACGTGTGAATCTCCTTCGCCTCTTCGACAGCAACAACATCAAAGTCACGGTGGTGCCCATTATTGGTGGCCTCATCTCCGGCTACACCATTGCGGTGGTGCCGTTGTACTCCCAACTCTACTCCATTGGCACCAACTGTGCACTCTACACAGCGCAGAAGGGGTGCGAGGCGGTGCCGTTTGCGGACTGCGTGTGGCGCACGACAACGTCGACGCTGAGCAACGGCACGACGTCGACGCTGGGCTACTGCGGGTGGCTGCGGATCACGTGCCGTGCGGCGTACCCGAACGACGCGTGGATTGGCGGCGGCGGGAGCACGACGCTGGCGGAGGCGAGCTGCCTGCTGGACAGCCGCTGCGCGTGGTCGTACAGCGCCGGCGAGTGCCAGAACCCCTATGGGTACTCCACCTCCGAGTTGGGCATCTTTGCGGGGTCGATGATTGCTGGCAACATGGTGGGTGCGATCCTTGGTGGACCTCTGGTGACGGGGATGGGGACGCGTCTGACCTTCCTGGTGAGTGGGTTCTTCAGCGTGATCACGTCCGTGATGGGCCACATGGACGCCTACGCGAATGACTTCTGGGTGTTGGCTGTGAGCCGCTTCGTGCTGGGCATCTTCGTGGGTCTGATCACGGTGGCCTGTCCCCTGTACGTGCACGAGAACGCCGACCCTCTTTATAAACCCAAGACAGGTACGATGTTTCAAGTTTTCGGCACCATTAGCAGTTTCGTGACGGGTGTCATTGGCATTAGCGTCGGCGAAACCATCCACTACGATGCCAACGCCGACCAGCACATCTCTGCGCGCATGCAGGGCATCGTGGCGGGACAGACGCTCATTGCCATCTTGCTCGTCCTCCTCGGCATCTTCAGCACGGAAACGAAGGTGAAGTTTAAGAAGGGCGTGGCCGGCGCGCTCGATCAGAATGAGTACAGTTACCGTAAGATGCTTCCACGACTGCTGATGGTGGTGGCGCTCAACGCGACATTTCGCTTCACCGGGTTCAACGCGCTGGCGAACTTTGGTCCCAAGCTGATGTCGAGCTTTAAGATTGCTCCTTTTCTTGGAGTCTTCATTATCATGACGGTCAACATGGCCGGTGCCCTCCTGTCCATGCCTGCCAGCCTGGTAGCGTCGCCGAAGACGCTGTTTTTAGTGGGATCGTGTTTTATCTCCTGCATGTGCCTCTTCCTGTGTGGCATTCCCGTCTATCCGGGCGTGGCCTCCGAGTCGGTAACGAACAACTGCGCAGTGGTCGGGATCTGCCTTTACATCTTTACCTACGAGGTGTTTGTGGGCCCGAGCTTCTATGTGCTGTGTCAGGAGATCTTCCCGCCGTCTTTCCGGCCCCGCGGCAACTCCTTTGCGCAGCTGTGGCAGTTCACCTTCAACCTGGTGATCAACGTGTGCTACTCGCTTGCCGTGGTAAGCTTCTCTGGTGGCCCGTCGGGCAATCAGCACAAGGGCCAATCTGTGATCTTTATTTTCTTCGGATGCCTAGGTCTCGTGCTGTTCGTGTACGAGCTCCTCTTCCTGAAGCTGTGGGATGATGATGCTGAGGCGGAGCGGAAGCTGAAGGCGGAGGGCCAAGGGCCGGGAAGCGGAGGGGTGTTGTACGCTGCCACACCACCTGCACCTCAGGCGCAGGGCCGATCCGAGTCGGAGAACGACGGCGTGTATCTGGAGGAAGACGCAGACCGGCAAGAGATGGACGTGCGATTGTAGAAGCCGCAGACTCAACATCGCATTGTGTTGCAAAAAAAAAAAAAACAAGAATATCAGCAACAACAGCAACAAAGAAAAAACTATACTTCTTTTATTTGATTCTGTCCTCCCTTTTTTTTTCTACATGTTCTCATAGGCTTTTTTTTTTTTCGGTGTTTGCTTTGCTGTGTGTTTAAGTGCGACCGCGAGCAGCCTAGCTCTGCGTAGCGTTCAGGTCTCAGTCTTCCCTCCCAAAAGCTGATCTTTGCCACTGACGGTCATGGGGCATGTCTACACCGTCGTGCCAGTAAGCCGCCTAGAGGTGAAGATGCGCCGAGGAGGGGAAGCAACACGGTATGGGACCGGGAAGGTCAATATTTCCGGGGCCCTGTTTTTTTTTTTTTTGCTCAGCGCAGCTGTATCACCACTTTCGGTCCACTAGTGCTTTCTATCTTGGTAATCTGTGATGTTTCGTTTTCTAATTTCAATTTTTTTTCTTTTTTAACGGTGCTCTTGCTCTCTTGCTTTTTCGGATGTTGCCGCCGAGTGAGTGGTGGCGTGGGCGGAGGCGCAGCTCGTCAGTCTGCCTCCGTATTTGTGCTCATTATAAACGTATAGGGGAGTTGTCTTTCCGTTTCCGTACATGGGACTCCCTCTCTTTTTTAACGTATCTTTTTTTAAATATTTGAATGCCTCTCTTGTGTTTACAAAATTCCCCGAAAAAAAAAAAAGAAACGCTCGTTGTATGAGTGATAACAACCCCCGCAGGCATTTGTCTTCGCTGTCTGCCGAGGAATGGTGCAGGGCAATGCATCTTAGGCGGCAGGGAGAACACAACGGGATGGTACGTTCTGTCTTCTCGCCAAAGGGAGCATACACACACACACACACATACATGCAGCAGTCAACGAATAATAAACAAAAGGCCATTTTCTACCTTTTTTTGGGCGTAAAATCCATTCTTGTGTACTTCCTGAGAAGAGGAGAACGAGGCATAACAGATCTATTGTGCTCTAGAGTCTCTGCAGCACATTCGTCACTCTACCCTCACGGCTTTTCTTATCTTTTTCATTTGCTGCTTTCTCTGGCTATGCCTTTTAATTTGGTTGACGGGGGACGCGCCTGCAATTCTCTTTACAATTTTTCTCGAACACTCATAAGATCGGTAACAGCACCCACACACACACAAACCATCTTTCTTTCTTCCCTTTTCTATAGCTTGGTAAAGTCAGCGGACGTGTTATACCCTCTTTTGTCTCTTTCTCACTTGTCCCCTCTTCAAAGGATAAGAAGTTTGACAGGGAAAAAAGTAAAGAAAAGAGATGTCCTTCTTCGATCTGCTGAACGAGCGCGCCAAGCACACGCTGCTGTGCGTGGGACTCGACCCCCGTGCCAAGACGGCCGAGGATGCTTTGGAGGAGTGCAAGAGGCTCATTGAGCAGACGAAGGACTACGCCGCAGCCTACAAGCCCAACGCGGCCTTCTTCGAGTTCTTCGGGGAGAAGGGCTGGGCCGTGCTGGCCGAGGTGATCAAGTCGATCCCGTCGAACATCCCCGTCGTGCTGGACGCCAAACGCGGCGACATCGCGGACACGGCCGACGCGTACGCAACGTCTGCGTTCAAGCACCTGCACGCCCACGCCATCACGGCCTCGCCCTACATGGGCGGGGATAGCCTGCAGTCCTTCCTGCGTTACGCGGACAAGGGCGTCTTTGTGTTGTGCAAGACGTCGAACAAGGGCAGCAACGACCTGCAGTGCCTGCGTGTCGGCGACCGCTACCTGTACGAGGCCGTCGCCGAGCGCGCTGAGGGTCCGTGGAATGCGAACCACAACGTTGGCCTTGTGGTGGGGGCCACCGACCCCGTGGCGCTGGCCCGCGTGCGCGCCCGCGCGCCGTCGCTGTGGTTCCTCGTGCCGGGCATTGGCGCGCAGGGTGGCAGCCTGAAGGCCAGCCTTGACGCCGGCCTCCGCTCGGACGGCAGCGGCATGCTCATTAACGTCTCCCGCGGCATCGCACGGGCGGCGGACCCGCGCGCGGCGACGAAGCAGCTGTGCGAGGAGATCAACGCGATTCGCTTTGCCAAGGGTGCCTCGGCGGAGCTGGCCACGGCGCTGGTGGAGTCCCACTGCGTGCGCTTCGGGACCTTCACCCTCAAGTCGGGGAAGACGTCGCCCATCTACATCGACCTGCGCCGTCTGGTGACCTACCCCAGCATCATGCGCCTGGTGGCTCGCGAGTACGCCAAGGTGCTGCGCCACTACAAGTTCGACCGCATCGCTGGTCTGCCCTACGCCGCACTGCCCATCGCCAGCGCCATCTCGAATGAGATGGACGTCCCGCTCATCTACCCGCGCCGCGAGGCCAAGAGCTACGGCACCAAGGCCGCCATTGAGGGCGAGTACAAGAAGGGCGACCGCGTGGTGATCATCGACGACCTCGTGTCCACCGGTGAAACGAAGGTGGAGGCGCTGGAGAAGCTGACGTCTGCTGGACTCGTGGTGGTGGCTATCGTGGTCCTGGTGGACCGTGAGATGGGTGCCAAGGCGTTTCTGAACAAGCTCGGCTACGACTTTGAGGCGGTGGTGGGGCTCTACCAGCTGCTGCCGCTGTGGAAGAAGAGCAACGCCATCACGGCTGCGCAGGAGACAGAGGTGCGCGCCTTCCTCGGCCAGTGGAAGCAGAGCAAGGTGTAAACTTGCCTTCTTCCTGTTCCTCGTGGTTGAAGTTTCGATGTTGGATGTAGACGTCGCGCTTAATTAGTGACGTTCGATGCAGGGCAGTGAGGGTTGAGAGCACCAGCTGAAAAGAGGAGGACAACGAGAAAAATAAATAATAAAAGTACAATAAGGTACAAGGTCTTTTTGAGCTGGACACAGTTGATTCGTCTATTTCAAATAAAGTTGCCCTTCGTTGTTTTTCTTTGTTACGTTCACTCTTTTCTTTTGCTATTCACTGCACCAGTGTTGACGTTGTTTGTTTCGGGTACGTGGTGAAGTGGGCGTTTTTGTTTCTTTGCTGTTTTTTTAAAAACTGGTTTTCCAAAACAACGGACCTAAGCCTCTATTATATATATTTAATGTTATTAATGTAGGGTAAGTCGTGGTGTGCTGGATGTGTTTTTTGTTTCTCCCTTTCCGCCCTGACGAGCATCTCTACGTCCTCACCCACTTCCATGAACGCACACGCAGACTCACGCACTTAAGCGGGAAGCGTCCTGTAGCATCAGGCCGGGTCGTGGTGGGCTTGCAGACGGGCAGAGCCGCACGCTCGCTGATCATCTTCTTTCTTGCACTGGCTTCGCAGCTTTTAATTGAACTCAAACACAACGAGGATAGAAGTTTTGGTTTTGGTGCCTTCGCAGCCGAAAATGGCGTTCTCTCGTTGTCGTGCTAAACACTGAGGTGCGTGTGCTTACTGTTCGTCGCCCCTTTTTTTTTCTTTTTCTTCTAATTTCCCGTGTTCAAAATTATGGAAGCACAGCAACTCTGCAAGCCATCATTACCCTAAGCTGACTAAAAAACAAACAAAGAAACAAACAAAAACAAAACAAAAAAAAAATGCCATTATCCTCGTTCAGAAGGGTGTCAAAGTCTTTTTTTTTCTTAAGAGTTCCGTTTGCTTTTGTTCTACACGGGGAACTGCAGTTGAGGTATCGGTGCCGATAATGATGGCAGCAGAAAAGACAGTGTGCGGCTTTGGTCGACGAAGTGCCTTTGACGGAAACAAACTTGCATATTATATCGTTTTCTGTTCTTTTTTTGGAATAGTCTGGATGTATATGTGTATGTCTGTAAGCTCTTTGGATAGCTATACGAATTGTATTGTCTCCACCCTCACCCGCCACGTCGCTCTTCCGCCTTCTTGTTCTCCTTTTACATTCATTCTTTACATGTGCTCTTGCGTTACCATGTGCATTCTCACACTTCTTCTTTTTGTGATACTGATAATGCAACAACAATCACAACAACAACAACAACAAAACAACAACATTACCTGATGCCCATTATTCTCAGCCCCTTCAACTCTGTGCTCACGACTCAATCACCAATCATTCCGCCTCCTCTCTACCTGCCTTTTCCAAATCAGATAAGCGAGCCGTTAACAGAAAACTCCTGCCCAAGGTTTTAAGACAACAGCAACACATAAGAAGAATCCATCAGCAACCAGCATGTCCACCTTTACCCCCGTGGCTTCTCTGAAGGGCCAGAGCGTCGCCTCCGCCACGCAGTTTTCGCGGGCCGACATCGACGCGCTCATTCAGCTGGCGCTGGACATGCGGGCCCACATTGAGTCTGGCAAGACCATCGACGCCCTGCATGGACGTGTCATGACGCCGCTGTTCTTCGAGGACAGCTCCCGCACCCTCTCCAGCTTCTGCGCGGCCATGATGCGGCTGGGCGGCAACGTGGTGAACTTCAAGGTGGAGACGTCGTCGGTGAACAAGGGCGAGACGCTGCAGGACACCGTACGCACGCTGGACTCGTACAGCGACGTGTTGGTGCTGCGCCACCCCAAGGAGGAGGCGCTGGAGCAGGCCATGAGTGCCGCCACACACCCGATCATGAACGCCGGTAACGGGGCGGGTGAGCACCCCTCGCAGGCACTGCTCGACACGCTGACCATCCATGCCGAGCTCGGCGCCGTCGACGGCATCACGATTGCCCTCATTGGTGACCTCAAGAAGGGCCGCACGGTGCACTCGCTGCTGAAGCTGCTCACCCACAACTTTGCCCTCAAGAAGGTCTACCTGATCGCCCCTGCGGGTCTCGAGATGCCACAGGAAGTTCTCGACCACGTCGCGGCAGACGTCCAGGCGCGCGGCCTCATTATTGAGCAGGCCGCTGCGCTCTCACCGGCGATTGTGGCAGACTGCGATGTGCTGTACGCCACCCGGCTGCAGAAGGAGCGCTTTGTGTCCTCGGCGGCTGGGGATGCGGATGCCATGGCCGCCTTTGAGGCTGCCAAGGCCGGGCTGCTGATTGATCAGGCGCGCCTCGCGGACGCCAAGGCAAAGATGATTGTCATGCATCCCCTGCCGCGTGTCGATGAGCTGAGCACCGACATCGACAGCGATCCTCGTGCCGCGTACTTCCGTCAGATGCGGTATGGGCTGTTTATGCGCATGGCCATCTTGTTCAGCGTGCTGGCCTAAGAAGGGAAAGAAGGATCTAAGTCGGACCAATCATGGGAGGAGGGCGAGCTTATTATTTGACGCACCTCAGGTAGAGTGACCGGAGCTGCACTGCGGTACGGGGGCAAGCTGCCTGCGACAAGCGCGCTCAGGTGTATGCTACGAAGGACAAGTCTAAAGATGATAATGAGGTCTGTGTATCAAAGAGGTTGAAAAGCCAAGTTGATGGCCATCAAAAGTAAACTATTTCCTCCCGTTTTGACACTCCTCTGTCTTCACGTTTCGCCTCGTCGTGGGCTTTACCACTCTCTCTAAAGTGAGGGAAAAAAAAAGAAATATAACTTCTTACAGTGCTGAGCTCAACGTGTTGGAGACGCTGACGCTGGCACTACTGGTTCCCCTTGTTGTTTCTGTTTGTTGTGAGGCTTTCTCGCAGGTGCGGACCACACGAGTCGAGCACAGCGGAGATATCTGCACACACACGCACAAAGGGTACGCGCGCTCGCGCTTCATAATAGGATAACACCTCTCGAGCGTATAAGTATCAACTTGTCTTTTTTTTTTTTTGGAGTCACGGAAGCGGCGTTGGCGACAAAGTATACCTAATGCGCTGTTTTCAGAGCCGCTGCATTCTATCAACAGCACTATTTGAAAAAAAGAGAAAAATCAAAGTAGCAACAACAGCACAACACGATACATTTCGTGTTTCTGACTTACGTAGAGTGCGTTTGGTGGTGAATGGTGTCTTGAGCACGACTCGCCTTCACCCTGAGTGTCGATTTGTTCTTTAGCGGATGAGACGCACATGTGGCCCTTTAAAAAGGCGTTTAGTATGCAGGCATCACTCGCTCTTGAACAGCGTTTTTCGATGCGACTCAATGCTTCTCTCTCACAGCGAATGCGCATCTTCTGCGCTAGCTTTTGCGCTGAAGGCAAGTCTGAAAATGCGTGCTGGTCAGAGTTAAATATATATGTTGTTTGTCATCGCACTGGTCGCCAACAACCTAAGCTGAACCTTTTTCCTTACTCTATTTCGGGTGTGTGTGTGTTGGTTTGTGTGTGTTTGCTCCTCCCCAACACGCTTTGCCTTTTTATATCTAACTTAACGCTGAAGGACAGTGTCATACGCACACACAAACACAAATACGCCAAGAAATTCAGCTGCTTGCACTATACTGGAACAGACAAATAAAAAAATTATATCTATATTTAATCAAGACAGTAAAAACAAACAAACCACAACAACATCAACAATGAGTCTTCAGGTCAGCATTCTGGACGTCACGTTCGCCAACCCGTTCATGAACGCGGCGGGCGTGATGTGCAGCACCACGGAAGACTTGGTGGCCATGACCGACTCGGTGAGCGGCTCCCTGGTCTCGAAGAGCTGCACCCCGGCGTTGCGGGAGGGCAACCCATCCCCGCGTTACCAGGGCTTGCAGCTCGGCAGCATCAACTCCATGGGCCTGCCGAACATGGGCTTCGACTACTACCTTGACTACGCCACCAAGCAGCACCGCTACGAGGCAAAGCCGCTCTTCCTCTCCATGTCCGGCTTCTCGGCCGAGGAGAACGCGGAGATGTGCCGCCGCCTCGCTGCTGCGGCCACGGAGAAGGGTGTCATTCTGGAGCTGAACCTCTCGTGCCCCAACGTGCCGGGCAAGCCGCAGGTGGCCTACGACTTCGACTCCATGCGCCAATACCTGGCGGCGGTCTCCGAGGCCTACCCGCACCCTTTCGGCGTGAAGATGCCCCCCTACTTCGACTTTGCGCACTTCGACATGGCTGCCGCGATCCTCAACGACTTCCCCAAGGTGAAGTTCATCACCTGCATCAACAGCGTCGGCAACGGGCTGGTGATTGACCCGGAGAGCGAGTCCGTGGTGATCAAGCCCAAGCAGGGCTTCGGTGGCCTGGGCGGTCACTACGTGCTGCCGACGGCGCTGGCCAACGTCAACGCCTTCTATCGCCGCTGCCCGGAGAAGTTGGTCTTCGGCTGCGGCGGGGTGTACTCTGGCGAGGACGCCTTCCTCCACATTCTGGCCGGTGCGTCGATGGTCCAGGTCGGGACGGCCCTCTACGAGGAGGGCACCGGCATTTTCGCTCGCCTGTGCACGGAGCTCCAGCAGATTATGGAGAAGAAGGGCTACAAGACGCTGGATGACTTCCGTGGAAAGGTGAAGACGATGGACTAAGGAGAAACGTAACAATAGTAACGCAATTAATAAAGGTGCCAAAGGAGGAGGAGGCCGACCTCACCACTTCGCTGCCTTGAGAAAAAAAGCGGAAAATAATTGTTAGCAACACACCCAGACAGAATAAAAAAAGGAAGATGAATGACAAGGTGTGACAAGGGCGTTGCGTGTCATCTTGCTATTCGCCCTGTGGTCTGTACGTGTCCCTCTAAGTGGAAGTTAAGAATGTGTTATAAATAAACGAAGTTGTCTCCCGCCATGTTGAAGGCTCTTGGAGGCTTCACAGATAAACGACTAAACAAAATAACGTATACGATAAAAAGGATAATGGGATACGACGAGGAGGCGGACGCTACATCGGTGTGCAGAGAATGCCAAGCAGGTACTAAGTATACGGCCTGTGTGTGCATGTGTGTGTGTGTGTGTCTAGGTGTGCGCGTCTATTTCGTTCGTATTTGTATTTGTGCTTGTTATTCCAGGGCAACAAGGATACACGTGTTTTCATTTTGCTGTGGTTGTCTTCGTGTTTCACTCTCACCATTGAGTAAATGCCATTTGCGTCGCTAAAGAACGCTTTCTTGTAAAATCTGGTGGTGGTGTGCCTATCTGAGCTTCATTTTGTATCTGCGACACCAACGTGGTCGCCGCACACCTTGTGCTACAACACAACGCAAAAACAACAACAACCTAATAATAATAATTAACAAGCAAAATATAGCATTTAAACGCTCACTATCGATGGGAGCCGAGAGAAGAGTCCGTGCGGCGACGCTCAACCAATCAAAGCAAAACATATTAGCTTTTGCGGCGGGTCTGAACAAGCAGCCACTTTTCTTCACAGGATCATGCAGAGGCAGCTGCAACGCGTTTCATCTTTCTGGTTGGCGAGCTGGGCAGAGGCTCGCTACGCAGCACCATCAGAATTGGTTTATCGGGTTGCCAGTATCGGCAGCGTTATCTGCGAGGGCATGCGAAAATAAGCTTGCATGCGAGCAATTCCAAAGATCGTATCTTTTCTGGTGTGTTTTTAGTTCTGTTAACGGATCGACTATCTGATAATGGTCACATTCATTAACAAATGTCATTGTTGGGTGATCATATCAAGAACAAATGCCTCGTGCGCTGCATTCAAACTTTCTTCTTCCCCTCTGCTCGCATGTTCTCTTGTTTTTCATTATCCCCCTTTTTTTAAAACCACAACTGCTTTATGCAACGCCTCCTCCTCACCTGTTCCTAAGGAAACACATAGTAGCAACAAACCACAACAAAAGAAGAGCAATTGTATTTGTTCTCTAGTATTCGTTATCCTATCCCATAGCATAGTCGTATCGTGTACGGGCACTACCCACACACACACACCCACTAAACAATAAACATCAATTTCGAGAAGAAGAAAGAACTCCTTTTCTTTTTCTTTTCCACTCTCAAGTTCGCTGTCGCACACGCACCTACGTCGATCCCCATGCGTCGTCTTACCTCCTGCTCCGCCGTCTGCGCGGCGCTGCAGGCCACCCGTGCCGTGCACAGCGTCGCTGTCGTCCACAACGCGGTGCCGGCCACCACGGCGGAGAAGCTCGGGAGCCCGGTGCCGAGGGAGGCGGTGGCGGCAGCCAACAAGGTCCCTGTGTCTCTCTTGGAGAAGGCGTGCAATTCACGTCTGGTTGCTTTTACCGGCATGGACCTGGCCCGTACGCGCTTCGCTCCCCTTGTGGCCACCATCACCGCGGATATGGACTTCAACCACCTGGAGCACCAGGTTGCCAGCCGCTTTCACCAGGACCCCAGCAAGCTGAAGCCCGTCCCCGGTGCGCTGAAGAAGCTGCGGGAGACGCAGTGGAAGGATATGATGTCGGTCATGACCTTCTATGAGGAGACGATGTACCCCATTCGTATGAAGCACCACGAGTTCAAAGACCACGAGCTGACGAGCTTTCACATCAAGGATGTGCTGAAGCGTGGCCTCACCGCCTTCAAGCAGGACTACCTAGACCAGCAGAAGGAGGAGCTGACGAAGGTGAAGGCGAGTATGAAGGCCTGCGAAGACTTTGTGACGGCCGCCGTGGCGGATGCCTTTGACACGGCGGTGTGCAACGACATCGCCAACATCCTGCGCATCGCTGGCGAAAAGCACGCCCACGCCCATCGCATGGCTCTGAAGATCCTCGACGACATGAACCTGATGAAGGTGCCCTACAATGCGGCGACGGCAGAGATTCTGCAGGCGACCACGTTCAACGACGGCCCCTTCGATAACTCCCCGCTGCTCTTCGAGGTTATCGAGTACCCGGAGCGTGGAGAGGTGACGGTAGGCACGAAGTCGCTGGAGAGCATCAGCGATGATATCCTTAAGCTGATTAGCAACCGCCATCAGACCCCGCTGGACGACGGCGTACTGCTTCGGTCTCAGGAGACGCACCCGAACCTGCAGCAATCGCCGGAATAAATACACGTTTGGATACTGGGCGAGAGGAGAGATAGAGAAAGACAACGAACGAGAAAGAAAAACAGATACGAAAGATGATGAGTCGATAGATTGTTCTCAACCTTTTTTTCGTTTTCTGTTTTAAACCTTTGTTTTTGAACTTTTCTTCAGGTATCTCCTCTGACACTTCTCATCATTCTCACGCGCTGTGGTGAGCTTTTTTGAGCCGTCAAGCTATTGCACACGTGACAGATATTGTTGAGTACATATATATATTTCTTTATTTACCGGCGTTCTGACATCGGGTACTTGCGCTGTGCAGTCCTATTGATTTTCTTCCTTTGGTTTGTTTTCCCCTTTCATCTCCTTAGGCACTTCCAAAACAAGAAGAACACACATACACACACACACACAAAAAGAAAAATTCATTGCGACTTCCAAATACTTTTTGTTGTTGTTTCCATACTAGAAAGAAGCACCACCGCAGCTGCAGAAAAGCACCAAGGAACACCCAGCGTTCGTAACCCTTCGTGCGCGGACCCTGAAACGGAGAACGCACGCTTTTTTTTTTTCTCCCCTCTCTGTCTTGGCTGTTGAGTGAACTCCCCACTATAGTAGTTTTAAACGTATTATGTTTACCTTTGATTTTTTTATTTATTGGGCCTGTTTTGCGTGGATGCATTGTGCGGCGGAATTGTGTAGCAAGGTGTCTGTGTGTGTGTGTGTTCGTCCGGGACAGCTTCTATTCTTCGCTCTGCAGGCTTCCGCGCACATTTGCTTCCTATCTAACACTGCAGGTTTGCAGATATCCACTTATCTCTTACACACACACAAACAAACAAACGAACAAAAAACAACAAACCCCAAAACAAACCTACCTAAATATCGGGGAAAAGACCAAGTGTAGCGGGCAAATGACAACCACTGCGTTGCCCCATACTAGTCTACAAAGAGTTTCTTTCTTTTCTGGCCTGTTCTTTCACCTTGTACTGATCTCTCTCTCAGCATCTTGAGGGAGGAAGGGGGAGAAAAAAACAACAAAAAAAAAGCTGGGCTTTTCAGAGCCCAGAGATGTAGCATTTTTATTGCCTCCTCTCTCGCGCGGTGTTTTTGCTGTTGCTGTCTGGAGATAAAAGACAAAGAAAATAGCTGGCTTTCTGCCTCTCTTTTCAAATCCATGCGCATTCGAGCAAGCTGCGCAGCGTGGAATTGCCACCCCAGTGTGCGTCTTCTCTGCGCAGCTCTTATCTTGCTATTCGTATCACTACTCGTTGTGCTCATCCTCATCTTCTTTATTGTTCCGTCGTTGTGCGGTTCAATTTTCTGTGCACTCTTTCGTGTTTGCGCGTGCGCACATGCCTAATCGTCGCCATTTTTTTTTTTTTGCTGCAAGAATTTTAGTCCTTCATCAACGTCCGAGGACAAGAAGCACATTTCATACGCAGGTCGTCGTGCGTCTACACTTCCGCTCCACGTTGGTACTTCAAACAAGCGAAAATAAATAACAGCGGACGCCTTCTCGTACAAGCTTTAAAAAAAAAAAACGGAAACCACTGTGCGTGCCGAAGCCTTTCCGTGCAAACGCAACTGCCATCGAAGTCGCCTCTTTTTTGGTAGTGCTCACGCACTTTGATACAGATTTAGGCGAGAAGGAAAGCGAGAGAGGTTACAATTAAGGTTTCTCTGGCTACACTAAAAGAAACAACAAGAACAACAACAACACATACACACACACACACACACATACACCTAGGACCACTCATCTAGATTGTTTTGATAGTGAAGAAAGGAGGTTGACACGTAATGGAGTTCGCCTTCCCATCCTTCACGCGTGCGAGCACGGACCTGCCCTATGAGCAGACGCCACAGAAGTCACTGCTAGAGCTGGTTATTGAGGCCAAGGGCAGGCTCGGACTGGTGCCGCAGCGCAAACAAGAAAAGCGCAACGCCGCCGCCTCTTTCAGCGCCTTCTCCGACAGCGACGAGGAGGACGGCGATGGCGAGGGCAGCGGCGAGGCAGCGGACACGACATCGGTGCTCACCACACGCACTGCCTGGGTGCCCCAGACACATCTGTTGGACTACTTCTTCTCCGGTCCGTTCATGCACGCCTTCTTAACCCTGCACAACATCTCCTCCTCGCGTGCGGCCGCCATGCTGGCGCCTCCGTTGCTGTCGGTGCGGGACATGCACCTACATCCCGTGGTGGAGGCTGCACTCTGTTTCGCGTTGCAGGACGCCATCAATGCCCAACACCCGCGAGGCAGCAGTGGTGGTAATGGCGGCGGTGGTGGCGCTCATCAGCGGGGTAGTCGTGGCGGTCGTGGTGGTCGCGGCGGTCGAGGCAGAGGCGACGCGTCACGTTGGGGCGATGCGCGTGGAGGTGACGAGCGATACAGGGCGAGTGCCAGCACCGGTGCGCCGGCCTTCCCGCTGTGGGAGGTGGCGAAGCTGGAGCAGCTGAAAAATGCCGTGTTTGGTGAAGGAGCTGAGGTGCCGGATGTCCACGGGCATCCATCTTACACCGAGGGCGGCAGCCTGCTCGCTGAGGATGCGTCGGCCGCAAGGCATGGAGCCGCATCGCAGCAGCAGCAGCAGCTTATTAGCGGTAATGTTGCGACGTCGACGAGCGATGTGGCGCAACGCACGCTCTTTCGCGGGCTTCAGCAGGTTGCCCTCCCGGCGCTGCTTCTCGGTGATCACGTAGTGCTGTCGGGTCCTCGAGGAGTGGGGAAGCGTACGGCGGTGTTACTCGCCGCAGCGGCCAATATTTTAACGTACGGCACGGCAGCGACGATTGCGAAGGGACACGGCAATGACGAGGACGAGGAGAGGGAGTTGGGGGATGCGGCGTTGCATGGCGAGGCCACAGACGGTGCCGGCTCAACAAACTTGGAAAGTGAGAATGCGGGGACGAACGCCAATGCAGCAGTTGATGGAGAGCCGAAGGAGGATGTTGCCTCTGTTGACCCATCAGTGAAGGCGGAGGTCAAGCTGGAGGCGCTGGGCAGCATTGAGTCCCATCAGGACTTGCCAGTTGATCATAAAGTCGCCGCAGACAGCAGCAGCGGTGACATTCATAATGACGGTCAGCCACGCAGCACCACGCCACGTGCGCTGATTGTGGTATCGTCGTACGCTGACGTGTGCGCGACGGCGCAGTGGCTCGAGCGGGTCTTTGGGCCGGAGGCCTTCATGCCTTACACGTTCCAAAAGGACGGCTGCGCATTGCGGCCGCTGGTGGAGGAGAGCAGCAGCAGCAGCACTGCTACCACCAATGCGGCCACTTCAACGACGGACGCTGCTGCTGACGCTGCCGCTGCGGCAACGGCGCGCATGATGGTCCGTGGCGGCAACTACACGGCGGCTGCAGGGTCCAGTGTGTTGGGCAGCCATGCGTACCTGGCTCCCCCAACCCCGGTGACGCCCCTCCCCTTTATTACTGACACGAATATGACGAGCGGGGCGGTGCTGGCCGAGGATCCTACGCAGGCTGGCCCTGTACTGAGTACGAACAGTGGACCCGATCTTTCCGAGCTGGCCGCGTTGGTGCAGGATGCCTCGTTGCCCGTAGCCGTAGCAACCGTCGCCACATCGGCAGAGGCGGGGAGTACGCGTGACGATCGCAAGCGGCGCCGACGTTCGTCTCCGTCGCGCAGTGGCACCGAAGGAGAGAGCGACGCCAGCAGCGACGGAGAGAGGCGAGGGCGGCGGGACAGGCCATCCTCCTCCCGGTATAGAAGCGATGACCGCCGCCGTCACCGCTCTCACCGGAAGAGGTACGACCGTGACGATGAGGGTGAAGACGATGTGCGTGACAACCGGAAAGACAGACACAGCAGCAGCAGCGGCAGTCGACGCCATCATCGCCACCATGGCAGCAGCAGCAGTGGCACGCATTCGGTGCGTGTCAGCAGCAGCAGCCGCCACCGCCACCGTCGTGCTATGAGCGAGGACGATGCCAGCGACACGGACGATGGCAGACGCGACCGCCGCCGCCACCACCGCAGCAGCCGAAGTCGGCGAGACCGCCGCGATGGTGATGATGAAGAGCGGGAGCATCGTCGGGAGCACCGCTGGCACCACGGTAGCAGCCATGATAGCAGCAAGCGCAGTCACCGCCACAGGAGTCGATACAGCGATGATGATCATGACGATGATGTAAACGAGGATGGGAGGCTTCCGGTGGAGCGTGAGACCGTGCCTTTGGTGGAAGGCAGCGTTGAGGTTGCCGCTGCGGCTCTCTCCGTACTTCCGCCGCTCGTACAGCCTGCAGAAGACGCCAGCAGCCATCACGGTGGGGCCAGCGCAGCAGATCACGCGCCAACTGAGGCAGCGGCGAGCGGCGCCTCCACCGCAGAGGTTGCACCGCTCGTCCACACGATGGCTGCTGAGCCCGATCCGGTGATGGCAGATCCCAACGCGTGGCTGCCCGCGGTGCTGCGCCAGCGCACGCCCATCGTGATCACCACCTACCACGCCCTGCAAGCTGCGATGGAGGTGGTGGGCGGGGAGGCGTCCGCGCTGCCCCCGCTGGAGGATGTTCGTGTGGCCGTACTGACCCACCTGGAGCGGGCTCTTCTTCCTCCGCTGAAGGACACCTTTAGTCATGGCTGGTGGGTCACGCTGGTCAACGCGTTGGACGTCGAGTGTCAGTTCATGGCGACAGCGGATCGCAGTGGAGGCGAGGTGCTGGGCTTCTTGACGAGCACCATCGTGCCCGACGCCGGGGAGCACCTCCTGCACCTCGAGCAGCGCGACGCGTCTGTCTGGGCTATGATGGATGTTCGCATTTACCCGGTCCCGGTCGACGTCGCCGCATCGGCGGTGGGCGATCGAGGTGCGGCCACAGAGGGGAAGGCCGCGGGTTCGCGAGAGCGGCGGCCGAAGATCTCCGGCGAGGATATTGATGCCGCGAAGTTAACTCACCTCTTCTCTCTCGTGATGGAACACGTGGCGGACGCTCGCCAGCAGGAGGCGCAGGGGAGAGTCGATGACCCCACGGCGGCGGGTGAGGTGGTGGCCAGCGCTGCCGGTGGTGGGCGTGTGGTGGTGGTATGTTCGAACAAGCGTGAGCAGTCGCTGATGCTGACGCAGCTCAATCGCCTTCTCCGCGATCAGCTGGAGGATGGTGGTGCACCGGGCAGTGGCCGCTGCCGCCTCACTGACGCCGTCGATGTGTTTCGCAGCGGCGGGGCAGATGTCCTCGCCCTCACCGATGCCCAGCTCGCGGATGCGCGGGTGGTGCGTGACCTGCACCAGTGCTCGAGCGTGGACTTGATTGTGCACTTCTCGCTGCCGCGAAACGTGATGGTGCAGCTGGAGAAGGCCGGCATTGCCGAGGTGCTCGCGCAGCGCGGCCGCGCTATTTTGGGACACTCGCGTCCATTCAGCAGCCGGCGGTGGTGGCACCCTGTCGAGCGCGACGGAGCTGCTGGCGCGGAGTTTGAGCCGGTGCGGGTGACGTGTCACGTGATGCTGACGGAGCACAACATGAAGGGCCGTGTCGGGACGTGTGTGACGGAACTGCTGAGCGAAGTGGGTGAGCAGTGAAATTGTGTGTGTGATTTGTTGTGTATTTTTTAGTGGAGAGAGAGAGAGAGGAGATGCGATGGCGGTGAGCGGACAAGGTGGAGAGAGAGAGAGAGAAAGAGGATAGCAGTGCCTCTGACTTGTCTCTGTCTGTGTGCGATGGCTCGCAACGTCTCTGTTGTGAGAGCAACACGTGTGCTTGCCGATCGTCATCATCGGCGCCTTGTGGAGGAATCGTCCCAAAGCAAACAAGATCAATCAACAACAACAACAACAACAGGTAAACTAGGGGTCCCATGACTGAGAGAGGAAGAGTGAACTCGTCTTCTTTGCGGTCACGAGATCAGAATAGCGGAGGAGAGGGTTGCGGTACTTTTTTAAAATGCTTTCCGTGCTCGTTTGTGCATTGCCGGTTGCAGGACGCTCACCGGCCCACTAAATGCGCAGGTGCAACGCACGCGGAAATAAAAAAAGGCCGGGTTTCAACATTTATGCACGGAACGCTGCGGTTGGTCTGTCGTCTCTGGTTGCCGTTCTATGCCTGAGCTGGTGAACACGCATTCCTGCCAAGCAGTGGCGTGTCATGGTAGTAGAAGTGTCAGCCCTTGAGCCACAACTGTAACACAGATCTCTCTCTCTCTACCCTACCTTTTTTTTTTTTTTTTTTGTTCTACGTGAACGTTTTCTTATGCGACACGTTTCCTGTCTGGGCGGTACATCGAAAACTCAAAAACAAAAACAAAATGCAGACAACGACGAGGACAATAGAATAATAACAACCCACCCATTTGCACGCCGTCTCAGTCTTCACTGCGTCACTCACCTACCTGATAACAGAAAAAATACTGACAGATTGAAAAAAACAAACAACAAAACAAAACAATATAAAACACAAAATACGAATCCAAATACGCTCTTTTTATATCCACTAGGGCTAATTCTCATTTCCAAAAATCTTTGTTTTTATTGAAGTGAAGTGAAGGGCTATCTTACCACACCGGCTTTTTCCACGGTCCACAATTTCATTCTATTTTTGTGTAGTGCAATACAGAATTATTATTGTTTGTTATCCGCACCTGTCTCGTTGTTTGCGCCAAAGTAAAAAAGAGAAATTAATAAAATAGACAGCAGCAAACGCCCGTATATAACACAATCTCTAACTCTTCTACACCCATTTCACTGCCTTCCCCCCAAAAAGATGATCGTGTGTCGCGTCTTTACGCTGCTCGTGCTGATCTGCTTCACCGCCTGCGGGGTTTGCTCCTCGCTTTTTCCCCTCTTTCGCCGAAGGTATGACGTCAACCTCGATGGTGGCAGCAGCAGCAGCAGCAGCAGCGTCCCTGAGAAGGCATCGCCCACGTTGTTTCACCGTCGCGACACCGTGTACTACTGGTACACCGAGCGGACCATCGCTGGCGCCTATCCCTCCGTGCAGTACAGCCGCGACTACAACAGCGCACGCGTGTGCGACACGGACAAGATATACTTTGTGGTCTCCGCTGCCTTGTCCACTGCCGGGACCAGCCTGGGCGGCATTGCTGCCATCATGGCCGCCGCGTGGGTGTACGCCGGGTACGACGCGTGTCTGCACAGCTTCATCGTCTTTGTCACGTTCATCTCCTTCGTGTGCTACGTGGTGACCGTCGCGTTGGTGTCGTACGCCTACACAAACAGCAACTGCGCCGGCACGACTCACAGCGTGACAGCGCTGAAAAACGCTAGCCCAAAGTTCGCGATTGTGGAGGGCTTCATCTTGTTGTGCATTGCTGCTGGGGGGATGCTCATTGCGTTGCTGCTGGAGGCCATGAGCTTCTGTGTGTGCACGGGCACGGACGACTACTACGGAGGCGGCAGCGACCGCCGCGCCAGCAGAGACCCCAGTAGCCGCCGCGTCGGGGACAGCGACAGCAGCGTTGTGCTCAGCAACGGCAGCGTCCTGCTGGTGGGCAAACCCTCCGAGCATGTCCAACGCACGCCGACACATTTAAGTCGCTCGCGTGGGGAGGGCGGCATGTCGCGTCGAAGCAGTGCCTCCAGCATCAGCAGTGTCCAGTCCTCGCAGCTGAGCAGCAGCAGCCGCAGCAGCCGCAACAGCTGCAGCAGCCGCAGCACCTCCGTCTCGCGGCCCAGCCGCTCCGGGCATCGCAGGCCGCTTCAGTGAAGGAGAAGAGGAGGAGGGCATCCCCCTTTCAACTGTTAAAACGTAAAAAAAAAGTAGGCAACCTTTCTTTCATGGTTTAGCCGTTAACATCGTCTTTATTCCCTCTTTCAATGATCCATATCGTTTTTATTTTTGTACCTTTTCTCTTGGTCTCTCTTTGCCTTTCTTGACGTTTTTTTTTTTTTTTACCTTTGATCTTTTTCTCCTGATCGCGTGCTTCATCTTCGCGTTTGTGCACTGTGACATTGGCTAGACGCACCCAGATGAACCAAACGGCGCCATCGAGAGCAATTTTTTTTTTTCTCTCTCTCTCGCTCTTTTCTCTTTTATATGCATAGAGGAGCCTGCAGCACTGACGCTTATATATCTTTGAACTTGCTTTTATATCTTAAAAAGAGAAAGCTTAAAAAAAAAACAAAAAAGGTTTGCGACCGAAGAAATCGGAAAGCGCACAATAAATCCACAACTGCGACTTACCATGCTAGGTTGGTGGCCAATCCGGTGCTTCTTTCTGTCATCCCACTAATTGATTTTCCCATATCTGTTCGTTTTGGTTTTCGTTAATACTCTGTTTTGCTTTTCAATTTTATTTGTTCTGGATCCTTTGCTTCCGATGCTTGTGTTCCTTCTTGCACTTTATTCCTTTATCTCAATTTTTCTAATTTTTTTTTTTTTGGTTGTCTTTCTTCATCTCGTTTCGCGTTCTCTCGCTACGTGCCATTCGTTGAGGGATTCACGTTTGTGTGGTTACGACGAGGAGTCGGCGGCGGCTCCCCTCACGCAGCGGATATTGCAAACGTTTTTTTTTTTTTTTGTTTTCATTATTATTCTAACTTTATTATACGTGTGCTGACGCGTGCAAAAAAAACTTTTTTTTTTTTTAAGCAAGAAAGAGCGGCGCCTAAAATGTGAAGCCATCGTGTGTGTTGACTTTCCTATCCCCATGCACCACGAATTTAATTGAGGTTTCTCTTCTCTCTCTCTCTATATATATATATATATCTATATATATTTTAATATGGTTTGCACGATCTACAGTGTTTCTCTACGCGCATATACATTTATATGCATTTATATAATCTTCCATTGTACTCTTTTTTTTTTTTTTCTCTCTGCCGAGCGCCTCATACGTATCTCCACACATGGGATATACAACTGAGACGACGCAGTACGAGCGTGCGAAAAGCGGTGCGTTTTTATTTTATTATATATATCAAATATATAAATATATACATATTTATTTATTTGTCTTTTCACCATGGTGCTTGATGCGTAAAAAACGATAATAATCGGCAAAGGGCAAAAAAGTGACCACACCACCATGACCAAAACAAACAAACAAAATAAGAAAAGAAAGGACAACTCGATACACCGAGAGCTCGTATGAGGAGCAGCCAATACAATAAGTGAAGTGCGTAACCCTTTGAGGCATCTCTTTGACCGCGTGTGTGTGTGTGTGTGTGTCGGTGCCTGTCTACGACCCGCAGATGGGCGAAGGGCAGCCGCTTAGCACTTCTTCTGTTTCACTTGACAAAATACGTTGCAATTGCTCTCAGGACGTTGTCTCTGGGGTTGTCGACAACATTATAAATTGCCCGATTTCTGGATAGAGCAGCTGCAGAAAAAGTGACATCTCCTCTCATCTTCTCCTATTTCTTCGATATCTCTCAAAACTCTTGCACGTGGGGTACGGCAACAACAACAACAACAAATCTCAAGCATAAGAAAAAAAAAAGAGTTTCGAAAAGCACTCGACAACTATTTTTTGGTTCTTATTTCGCTTCCACCGTCATCTTTTCAGTGGTTTTCTTTTTTCCCTTTGCTAATCGGAGGTCAACTTATTGTTCATCTCATTTTTTTTTAAATAATATATCTTTGCTTTGCTTTGCATTCATCCCGCATTCGAACGTGAGAAGACAAGAGCGATCAGCCCCCAATATTTCCTTTCAAGCTACTCACCAATTAGGAACAACACAGTAGTAAAAAACAAAGAAACAGACCAACTCAACCCGACAAAAAACCCAAACAGCTGTCCCATAAAATGTCGTGCGTCTACCGCGTGTTTGCGCTCATCTTGTTGATGCTGCTGTCGGCGTGTGCGACGTGCGCCATCCTCTTCCCCATCTTCCGCAAGCCAAAAACAACCGTTGCTGAGGTAACCACGAAGGACACGATTTACTACTGGTACGCGGAGGTGTCTGCGGTGTCCCCAACATCCACCCAGATTGTTCGCACCTACACCCGCGATTACACCTGCGCGGCGGAGAAGACGTACTTCGTGGTCTCTTCCGCGCTGGCAGTGGCCGGCGCAGGCCTGGGCGGTCTCGCCTGCCTCTTTATGGCGTGCTGGACCACCGCTGGTCACCGCGCGGGCCTCGGCGTTGTGAGCATTCTCTTCACCTTCTTTGCGTTTGCCTGCTGCACCGTGGTTGTCAGCTTGACGGCGTACCTCTACGTCAACGCCCAGTGCAAGAGCGAGACGGTGGCGGAGAAGCAAACCTTCCAGCAGCAGGACTACAAACTGGTGGAGGGCTTCATTCTCATGGCCGTGGCTGCCGGTGGCTTCCTTGTCATGCTGCTCGTCCAGCTCATTGCCATGTGCTGCTGCTTCTGCTGTGGCGGCAGCAGCCACTACGATGATGTCTCGCCCGATCTGAGCCGTCACTCGTCCAAGACCAGCAGGGACTCGCGGGAGAGCTACACGCGTGACACCTCCCGCAGAGGCTCCTCTCGCAGCGGCTCCTTCCGCCGCTAAGCGCCACTTCGCGCCATTCGAATAGGCGAGAAGATGATCCTTCTTTTTTTTTTTTTTTTAGAGAATTGGTAGAGTTGCTTATGTCTTTTTTTTTCTTTCTTTTTGTTTTTGATTTTCTCAGAGAGAATATCAACATAAATTAGTGTGGACACGAGTGCCTTCTGTAGAACGACACGTCCTCGTGACTTTTAAAGGCCAAGAGAAAAAGAAAGAAAGAAAAAAAATTTGCACAGACTGGCGATACCAATTTGAAGCCTGTGGTTTGCCATCATCCCAAAGCTTGTCTTTCATTATTTTTTTGTTTCTGCGTTTTTCTTCCTATTAGTTTGATTGGAAATGTGCTTTAGCGGCATTTATTTCTTTTAACTGTTTATTGCTTTACTCCTCTTTAGTTTACCTTTTGAAGGTCACACACACCCATCTACACTCTCACTCTTTTCTTTTCTCTTTATTGAGCTAATTTTGCGCTTCGTGCTTTCTATTGCAGCCACTCTGCGCAGACGTACAACCGTAGCTGCGGGACGTGTCTGGGAAAAAAAAAAATACAAAGAGTGGCAGTACACGTCAACTGCCACGCATGCTCTCTCAATGAGGGTCACCACGCAGTCGGCTGAACAAACTATAAAAAAGAAAACAAGCAAAAAGAAGAAAGTAAGTAAAGAAGAAAAAAGAAACAGAATGATGTGGACGGTGTTGGTAGAATTGCTTATGTCTTTTTTTTTTCTTCTGTTTTTTTTTAATTGGAGACGCTATATTGCAAATAATGATTCCGTTGTCCTACTCCACCCACTTAAAGTTTTTTTTTTTTTTTAACTTTCCGTGCAGGCCTCCCCGTGGCCGCATGTGTTCGAAGGCGAAGTCCAAAGGCAAGACGCGCAGGACAGACGCGAAGAGAAAAGCACTCCGCACAGCTGGTGAGGGCAATGTCGCATGAAGCTGCTCTCTGTACCAGCTAGATGCAACCGTTTAAAAGAAATATAAAAGAATGGAAGAAAAGGCGAAAAAAAGAAAGAATAGCGTATATAGAGCAAGCCGCGATGCCCAGACGCGCCTTGACGGTCAGGGGGGGTTGTGTGTGTATGGGAGTTTACACTGTGGTATAAGTTTAAATATATCTATTTCGTTTGCTAGTGGCTTCCGTACCTGAGCGACGAAAGCACTGGTAGACACACGCAACGGTGATCCCCCGTCCCACATCAGCTTTCGGTTTTTCTTTTTCCTTTTTTATTCTGTTCTGTATGCGTGTGTTGATTCTCTTCTTTCTGTTTTGCCATTTTTTTTTTGTTTAGCATTTTTTTTCTTTCATCTAAGAGGAAAATAAAAATGGCAGAAAAAAAAGACACGGATTTATGAGCTGAGCTATTTTGGCTATTTGTTACTCGTGTTTCACTTCCCGCTTATTTATAAATATTTCTTTTTTTTTTTAATTTAGTGACGATCTTGGCGCTCTGTACTACTTTCTCCTTTGTGCTTTTGCTTGCATCAAATGCTTTCTTCTCTCTGCGTTTGGTAGATTGGGAAACAGACGCAGAGAACGCTCTAGGGGCAATGAGGTTATGATGACGAGGCAGGAAGCTCATTTATATATGTTTGTGTGAACAGCTACTTTTGTTTCTTTTCAATTTGCCTTGCTGAATCATCTCGGTTGGTCCGCTTTTCTCCCTTTGTTTGTTTTGATCCTGTTTTGTTTTTCTTTCGTTGGGTAGACGTTTGACTTTCCTGTTTGTTTCGTTGCTTTGTTGTGGGTAGCCCAGTGATTTGGCCGGGGAAAAAAAAAGAAGCTTTTAGTTTCTCCTCGTGCGCTGTGCTGCGTGGGTAAACCAGCGTGAGAACGCCAATGTCCCTTTACCTTCATCATTTTTGTTTTTTTCTTTGCTGCTGCCATGCTGTTCTTCGAGCACGCGAATGCAGAAATATATATAAATATATATAAACATTTCTCTATATTTGTATATGTCTGCAATCGCAAAGCAGCGCTTTGCTTTTTTCTTTTCTCTCTCTTGTCGGTCGTGTTTTATCTGCACTTCTTTGGCTTTATATTATTTTCATTCGCCCGGCTTCGATCATCGCTTAAAAGAACAATCCAAACCAAACAAAAAACAAACAAAAAAAGAACGATACAAACAATTACCAAATCGAATTAATAAGGCCCTTAGCACACACTCCTGCTTATCTGCGTCTAAGAAGTGACCTATGGAGCCGTCGATGTGCGAGAGGATAATACGTGGATTAAAGAGGTGCACTTCTTTCTTCCTCTGTGTCTCTAGTTGCGTGATGCTTCCCAGTGCGCCATCGTGCGCTGCGAGTTACGTGTCCGTGCAGTGCATCGGCTTAATGGTGCATCGTGTCAGGCGGAGGAGGAGGTCGTACAGAATAATAATAATAACACAAAGCAAGAACAACATCAACAACGACATCAGGCACATTGGTGATGCTAGTTATCGTGAGGCATTCGAATGCGACGGCGTAAAAGAGTCACTCTCTCTTTCTTTTTCCCTCTTTTTTTTTCTTCCTCTTTGTCTCTTTTGCGCACACATCCATATCAGAACAACTACATATAAAGCTATAAAATATTATATATATCTATAAATATCAGCAGCTATATAAACTTTTTTTTTTTTTCTGTAAGCTAACTTGCCTTTTTTTTTCTTTTCTTCTCGCAGCTAAACGCAGTATCATTGGGCTTATTCCATTCAAACCTTCCTGCACCTTTTTTTGTCATTATTCTCCTCGCACTTTTTAAAAAAAGGTTAGCACTCTCTAGAAAAGCTAGAACTTCCACCACTGCTCGTCGAATAGACATACACAGACACACACACACACACACACACACGAAACACCACAACCAGAATACTCAAACACACAAACAAAAACAAAAGAAACATGTCGTGCAAGTGTTGCTATCGCCTTTTTATCTTCGTCTTGCTGACGGCGTTGGTCATCTGTACGATCATCTCCATCGTCTCCCCGCTAATGACACGCAACCTTGCGGGGGATCGCGGCAGCAAGATGGTGCTCTCCATCGGGTTTGTCAACATCGATAACACCACAACCACGGCAGCCGGCACTGTGGTCAAGACGCGCACGCACACACGCGATGTCACGTGCAAGACCACCAAGTCCTACTTTCTGGCCGCTTTCGCCTTGATCGTGGTCGCTGCGATTTTGGGTGCCCTCAACGTCTTCTGCGCGCTCGTGTGGGTGATGGCGCCGTGCGGCTTCCCCATCGGCGTCATCGTCATTCTCCTCAACATTCTGTGCTTTGCGGGCACCTTCATCCCCTTCGCGCTTATCATCCTCACCGTCGCCAACAGATACTGCTCAGACGCGCTGTCGGTGGCACTTGCCTCCGACAACGAAGATTCTCTTTACGCGAAGCACGGAATTGTCCTGCTACTGATCGCCTTCGCAGGCTTCTTCGTTACGTTGGTGATTCAAATTGTGGGCTGCGCGTGCGGGTGTCAGCTGGAGCGCTCGAACTCGGTGAAGGCGCGTGACACCACGGTGGAAGGCCTGGAACAGACCAGCCAGTACGGCGGCCGCGCCGGCAGCAGCTACCAAGGTACGGAGATGTCCTACCGCCCCTTCACAAAGTAAGCAGGACGTTTTCGAGAACTCTCTTTTTTTTTGTTTACTGTTATACTCCATCTCTCTCATTGACTTTGCATTCATTTCTTTTTGTGTTGTCTATTCGAAAAAGAAAAAAGAAAAACGCAATGCTGTACGGGCTACGCAAACGAACGTATACACAGACTCGCACAAGCATAGTCTTTGCGTCTTGCTACACAAACATGCTCTTTTTTTTTTGTTTTCTGGATTTATTTAATTATGTATCTGCTCGCTTTTAGCTGGACAACACGCTGCTCTCCATCGGAAATAGAGTGCATCCCCGGAAGGCTCTGTGAGCTGACGTATTCATCTATAAGTGAGAGCCGCAAACACACACACACACACACACGCACAAAAGGAACAATAAGAGTGTTGAGTAAACGTTTGTGACTTAGTTTAATTCTCCCTCTAGTGTTTTTTCTTTTGCTTCTTCTTTTCAGCTAATTGCTTACAAATGCATGCCTAAAGATGCGTCTGTTTTTATTTTTAATTCTTGCAGTATCCTCTTTTTTTTTTTTTCACATATCAGCGGCATCGACGTAATGTGCAGTGTGCACGCGTGCGTGAAATCGCGCTGCTTTTTTGTTGCCTCACGGATGATTTGTAGAGTCCCTTTATCCTTTTTTTTCATGCCAGTTTGTAAAGAAAGAATGATAATAAGAATGATCAGAAGCTTGAAGTCTTCCTTGCTCATGGCTCTCTTAAAAGAAAGACGTTGTATTCGAAGAGCAACAAGATGATTCAGGAAAGGAACAACAACAACAACAACAACGAAAAGCTAGCACAACAGAACCAGCAAAAAGAAAAACACGAGAGGTTGTGTGTTTGCTGGATCCTTATTGGAAGCTGCTAATCTGTGCCCTGTGCCAGTAACCTTGTGTTTTTGAGCTTCTGTGCTTTTTGTTTTGTCACATTGAGGAAATATTTGAAAACAAACAAAAAGCTTTTTTCCTTTTGTTTTGGAAAACAAATTTAAACATAAAAAGCGAAGAGACCTTTTTTTCTAGTTTCCTATTAAGTAAGATAAACATTTCTGGGGTAGTGATGATAGTTTTGTTGCTTAAAAAAAAAAAAACACACACACACAAGAAAATAAAGAACTCTAACACAACTGCTTTCATTCTTAACACATCTGAGCTCGTTTTTCTTGTTGTCTCCTCATGGCTGAATTTTCTTTTTGTGTGAAACTATACATTTATATATCAAGGAAGAAAGATGCAGATGACAACAATAGTATGGCACCAATGAGGAAGCAACCACGCACGCCTTCTAATGTCGTTTGTAACCAACTCAGATCCAATCAGCTTTCTATAAATTGCCAAAAAATAATAATAAAATACATCAAATAAGTAAAATGAAAAAAGAGCAGGTAAACGCGTATGTGTGTTGGATATGTGGCGGTCAAGCAAGTTTTTCTGCGTGCCGTGGTTCGTAGCAGATCCGCGGAGAGAAGGCGAACGCTTCTTGCACTGCCTCCTGGTAGCGCATACCGTGCTTCGAGAACTCCACACGCTCTCTCTCTCATCAAATGTTGACTTTTTTATTTTATTTTAAGAGGTCTTTCCGGATTAAAAATGAAAAATTTTTGCAAGAGCAGGTGGCGTTGTAAAGGGCAATTTGGTAAAGCATGGCCTGCAGCTTTTTACAAGCTCCTTCTCTGGCATTTGGAAGCTCTAGACTCGATGGTCACTCCTTTCACCCTTCTCTATCAGCTCGCCACTGTATTCGATCTCCCTTTTCTCTTTATCACCCTTCTCCTCCTTCTTGTTCTTTTTAAACTGACAATCTTCTTCTTTTAAAAATGGGAATATCTGACTCAACTGAACATTGACCTCGGATTTCAAAGCACTTAACGAGCCTAACAACAATAAAAGTCCCCCCCTCCCTCCCCCGCAAAAAAGAAAAAAAAACCCACAAAAACAAGCAAGCCACAGCTCTTCTCACTCTTCATCTTTCAGCGGCCTTTTTTTTTTTTTAGTCTTTCAAACAAACAAACAATTTTTTTATTTGTCTGTTTCCCTCTCTCTCATATCCTCTCTCCGATCCTCAACCACCTTTCCCTCGTCGTCGTCATGTCTTGCTGTGGCTTCGTTCTCCGTGTGCTTGCGCTGGTGTTGCTTGTGTGCTTCACCGTCTGCGCCATCCTCAGCAACTTCCTCGCCCTCTTCCGAAGAACCGAGACGCTCACTGGAGACATCACGTTTCAGAGTGTTGTGACCTACTGGTACCTGCAGAGCAAGGTGAGCACGGGCTCCGAGGAGCTGGGCAAGATACGCGTCTACACGAACGAGTTTACGTGCGATGCGCACCGGAGGACGTTCACGGCGATGTGCGCTCTTTCGGTTGTTGCTGCTATCCTCGGTGCCCTGGCGGCGCTCTTCATGATCTTCTGGATGCTGCCGTGCTGCCGCTGTGCGATGGGTGCGATGGTATTCACGTTCACCCTGCTGGCTGGTCTGTGCTGCGCCAGCGTGTTCGGCATGTCGACGTGGGGATTCTTCAATTATTTCTGCCCGAGCAGCCCTGAGTTGACGGTGCCTGCCTTGTCCGACAACGAGTTTTCGATGGTGGAGGGCTACGCGCTGCTGTGCGTCGCTGGCCTCGGCTTTCTGCTGATGGCGCTGATGGAGGCCATTGCGTTCTGCTGCGTGTGCTGCGGCTGCGCTTCTTCGTCGTCCAAGGCGTCGGGGAGAGCGGAGGGCCGCACGGAGCCGACGCACGAGGACTACGAAAAGGAGGCTCCGAGGTGCAACCGCAGCACAGGCGACTGCACCCCTTACGCCAAGCAGAAGGAGTAAAGAACGGGGTCAAATGGAACGAAGACGGAGTGGAAAGTAACACAATAACAACAACAACAAACACCAAGGAGTCGCGGTCGGCATCAAAGGCTACAGGTGAAAGGAAGACGGAGCGTGCGCCTGATTGTTTTGTGCGTGTGTGTGCGTAGAGCCACACTCTCGTGCTCCTGCTTGTTTGTGTTTTTGTCTCCACAGCACGCCTCTCTATGCCGTGCAGCTTCGTTTTTCTTATTCTTCTCTATTTTATTTCTCCTCTTGGCACCATTCCTGTGTGCTGCGTGGGTTTGCGGAGAGAGAGGCTTCGCGGGTTCGACGTATTGTACCGAATACACACAAACACACTCACACTCAAACACAAACATACGTGTATTTTCACTGCTTTCGTTGCTACGCTCTTTTTGTTTTTCACTTAACATTCTTTCCCCCCTACACTCAATTTATTTTTTTTATATTATAAGCTCGTACACCTCTTTCTTTGTTGTGCTTTCCTCCTCCTTTTTTTCGTGCCTCAACACGAACAGACAACAGTATCCATTCCATCGTCGTGATCACCTACCTTTGGTCAACAGGAGAGGACTCAAGTCTTCGTTTGCTGGCATCGTCCTGTCCTTTTGGGTCTTAATTTCTTTTTTTCAGCCTTTCTTTTTCGTATATTTCTGGTGCTTTCATCGTACATTCTTTTTGTTCTATTCCCTTTTTCCGTTTGTTCTTGCAATTCTGGTTTTATGTCGCTTTTCTTCCAACTGGGCCGAAAAGTTAAAAAGAAAAAAAAATAACTCGTCAATGAGAAACTACAGAAATGGCACATCACACAAAGCGACAACGAGAACAACAACAACACACACACAGACACACAGAAAACGGAAATGAAATGAAAAAGGTTCACTCAGTTGAAGAAAATCAGTGAGACACTCCACATGCAGCGATTGCTTCCCATAAAAGCTCTTTCCCTTGCCTTTTTTTTTAACTCTGTTGAAAAAGAGAGAGAAGTGGTATCATGCTGAATATCCACGTCGATGGATCAATGGTGACGCGCGGAATGGGGGCTGAACATCTGGGTGGCGCCATAGTCGAGTGGGCTTTTAGTAAGCCAATTTTCTCTCGTTTACTGTTTTTTTTCTTTCTTTCACAGCCTGTGCGTAGTGTTGTTGTGCTTGTTTGTTTTCCATTCGGTCCTGTCTCATCCCTGTTGTATTGACAAGTGAAAATCAAGAAGAAAAATAGTAAATGAGAGTGGAGGAGCAAAAGAGAAGGCGGCAGTCAAGCAGTTTCCCTTCTGCCTCCACCCGCACCTCTATCCAGCGGGCAAGATGGGCGACGTACAATGCTGTCATGTCATTGTGACCGCGCACTTGCGTTGTGTGAGGGTTTTTTTTTTTTTTTGACGCTTCACGAGCACCTGCGTTTTGGAAAGAGTCTATCTGAATATTACCATCAACGCGATTCAGCTTGTGCGTGAAGCGGCCGCATTGTTCACTTTTTCAAGACCCTTTCTCATACAAGCTGCACTTGACCTTCAACAGCGCGTGCACTAGCCGCTGCACCTGCTCTTCTCCGCTTTCTTTTCACTTCTTCTATTATCAGATTTTCTTTTTCTCTCTTCCTCTCTTTCTCTCTCCTTCACTTCTTTGTCGCTCTGACCTCCTGTCGGTGATAGACTTAACACTCCGTAACCTCACCATCTTTAATCAGCCGCCGCGCTCTCCTTCATTCTTTCTTTTCATAGTAAAGGAAAAGAGCCAGAGAAGCAAACAAACAAAAGAAAGAAACGGGCCGCGCTCTTTGTTAACAAGCTCTCAACCCACCCTTCTTTTACTGATCCTCCCCCTCCTGTAAACACTACACGCCCCGCGAAACAGAAGAACGACGCACTGAGAAGGCCAACTTTCACTGCGTAGCCTAGCGTTGGTTGCCTCACCTTACTTCTCCACCGACACGGATTCAGACTCAAACACACCCACACACACACCCACACACACCCACCCACACACTCTCTCTCTTTTTCAATTCCTTCACCACCTTTCCCTCGTCGTCGTCATGTCTTGCTGTGGCTTCGTCCTCCGTGTGCTTGCGCTGGTGTTGCTTGTGTGCTTCACCGTCTGTGCCATCCTCA
>JASAOD010001832.1:0-40420 GCA_030849845.1 Crithidia brevicula | reverse complement strand
CACGAGCATGCCGAAAGATGCGCCTGAGGGCGGCATCGCGTGAACGCAGCGGCTCCCACTCAGCGGGTGGAAGAGGAAAGACGGTACAGGAAGGTCCGCCATAGTGGTGGGAATAATTATATATATATAGTCCCACTGAAGGGTGTCTGTGCTGTAGTAACATCACATCTGCACTCTTAATTTGTTTCTGAAGTAATTCCACGTGTCTGATTTCTTTTCCGTTTGGGCAGTGTCTGTGCGACTCCAAACGATTCCTCCCCGCCTTTTCCCCTAAAGCTCATATTTTGTTTGTTTGTCAGTTAGTTTCTTTTTTCTCTTTTTTTGCGTTCAGCTCCCGACAGGGATGCGGAGTTCAAGAAAGGAACGATGATGCCGCAAGTTGAAAAGGCCTATATTTGTACCTCTTTTTTTTTTTTTCATTGAAAGAACTCGCTTATTTTATATTTATTTTTATTTCCGTGTTTCATGAAGTGTCTGTGTCTGTGTAGGGCTGATTGCAATCTCTGTCATTGGCGCAGTAAAGCCTCCGGTGGCAGAGAGCGCTTGACGCTACCACAACTGTTTTTTAGTGTGTCTACCGTGGCCTCTCACAACAGAGAAAAAAATACAAATCAAAAAGAACAGTTTATGATGATATAGCATATCGTTTTGAGGAAGAGAAAGAAGACAGTGTGAAAGCGCTCTCTTAAAACGCGTGTGCGTGGAAGGTAGATGTTGAGGCAGTTGCCTTGCACAACTGAAGAACAAAGCGCATCCATCTCTCTATTTTTTCTGTCTGCTAACGAACTAATTGAGAAACATGTACGCAGTACGTAACCGCTATTCTTGTAGTGCTGCTTTGGTATCCTTTCTAGTGCTTATATTTTTGCTCTCTCTCTCTTTCTACGTTGCTCTTTTGATTTGATCGTCGACGTTTCTCTCCTGTGGAGCACGAGCCGTTTCGTTCAAGAAGCACCCTCCTTTTTTTTAGGGAATCCAGTACAGAGAGGGTTAACCGATTTCCCTGTCAACGGAGACCATCAGTAGTAGGCGTGAGGGAGTGTAGGCACCACAATGCCGCGGGCTGTCTTTCGGACGAGGCGCTTCTCCTCATGTGTGCTATTGCACGCGCGATGTATGGATACACTACCGCACACTACTGCTCGCCGCGTTGCCTCCTCCTCATCTCCTTCGGCCCCGGCTCCAACTCGAGCCATTCAGGCTGCGGCACACTTCACAGGGAATTACCTGGACACCGCGTGGACGCGGCAGTTCGTTGTCGGCTCACTCCTGCAGCGCTTCGACCCACTGCGCCATCAACAGCAGCAGCAGCTGTCATCGTCATCGCCTGCCTCCCCCTCCTCATCGAATGCACGTGCGGTGGAAGCGGCCCTGCTTGAGTCTCAACGCGTCTTCAGCTCCATCTGGCAAGTGCCCGTGCGTCCCCTTGACACCCTCAGCGAGGCCCGCATTCTCCGCCTGCTGGCCCGCTACGCTGCCGGCGAGGGTGTGCTGTCGGACGAGGCCGTGCAGACCCTTCAGCACGTCCTCCTGCGCCTTCCCGGCGCACCTGCGAATGTGGCAGACCCGGTGCAGATGCGCACTTTACTGGAGCTGATCGGCTACGTCGAGCACGGAGATAACTTGAATCGTGTGGCCTATGCCGGTGAGCTCGAGTACCCGCCGCAGGCCCACGCCTTCATGACCGAGCTGCTGGAGGATCGCCGGCAGGTAGATGGCGGGGACGCGTTCGATGCTCTTCGGGAGCGGCGGGACGGCCCGGGCTACGCCATCGACTCCGCCACCACCAGCGAGGTCGATGATGCCATTGGCGTCTGCGTGGACGTGCGAACAGGGGAGCGTTATTTCGTTGTGTACGTCTCCGATGCGACGGTGTATTGCCCCTTTGACAGTGCGCTGGAGCAGGTCACGGCGAGGCGGCTGACCACCACGACCTACCTCCCAGAGGGCGTCTTCTTTATGCTGCCGAAGCCGATCGTGGAGGCGGCGACGCTGCGCGAGGATCGCCCCTGTCGCACCTTCAATGTGATCTTTCAAATTGACGAGCGCACCGGTGAACTGAAAAACTACGCGGTGGAGGTAGGGTGGCTGAAGCAGCTACGCCGCATCACCTACGTCCAGGTGCAGGAGATGGTGGACAAAGAGGAGAAAAGGTCTTCGGCCGATGAAGGGCCGTCGGCTTCCACAGCAAGCGCAACGGACGCACAGCAGCAGCAGCAGTACCCGCCGCCAGCATGGATGTCGGAAACCGACAAGGCAAATCTATTTTACATCCTGCACTGCGCCAGGATTCGGCTGCGAGCGCGGCTGGATCGGCAGCGCGCCTCGGCAGCAGCAGCAGCGTTGAGCGGAGGTGAAAGTACGAAGAAGGACCCGCCAAAATCCCCGGAGGACGAAAAGGAAAAAGAAGGAGGTGCGGCGACATCGCCGCCAATGGACTTCAGCCTGCCTGACCCACTCATCAAAGTGAAAGGGACACGTGTGATCTCCGTCACGGACCAGGTCATCTCCACCCAGGATGCCCGTCTGGCCGTGGCGGAGTTGATGATCGCCGCCAACGAGGTCTGCTCCCGTGTTGCCCAGGCAAACCACATCGCCATACCATTTCGCGGAACACGTGCCCTCTCCAGCGACCACCTCGTCGCCCACTACTACGCCGAGCCCCAAGGCGTCGCAACGCTGGCCTCGCTGGACAGCTCATACGTGTTTCTGGCGGAGGCCATGCAGTCGTCTGTTCGACGGCTCAGTACGGTGACACGCGCTATCTACAATCACACTCCCCTGCACCATGCAGGACTAGACACCACCTTCTACGCCCACAGCACAAGCCCGCTGCGACGTTATGCGGACATGCTGGTCCATCACCAGCTGAAGACGTGGCTGTGGCAGCAGCAGCACTGTGGCCAGCAGTCATCCTCGTCGTCGTCGTCGTCTTCGTTTCTGCGGGGTGCACCGCAGCAGTTCATCCCCGAGCACGCCATGGCCACCCTGTGTGCGATGATCAGCACCAAACAGGAGCGTGCCAGCCTGCTGCAGGACAGCAGCACTCGGTTCTGGATCCTGCGCTACCTCGAGGACCTTGAGCGGACGTCGCACCACTCCACCGCAACTGAGTCAATCCCGAAGAAGAGGACGTACATGTGTTTGGTTGGAGCAACGCGGCGTGTTGTGGCTGCCCCCGCATACAGCCGCTTCGCCTGCGGATCCCGGGAGATGTCGCGCCTTTTGTCTCAGCCGCTTGCTTCATCCACCAGGAGCGGCAGCACCACACGACCGCGTCCAGCGACGGTGCTGCTGGACAACTATGGCGAGCCTGAGGGCAGTGCGCGGTGGCGCCAGGACGAGCCGGAGTTCTCGTACGTCTCTGACATTTACATCCCGGAGGTGCAGTTTGTGCACACCATCGCCCACCACCGCGACGACGTCCGTGTTGGCGCCGTTGTCGAGTGTGTGATTACGCGAGTGCAGCCGACGCAAGGGGTGTTGGAGCTGAAGGTGCTCCGCATTCTCCCCGGCGGCGATGAGCGCCACTACGAGCGGTTGTGGATGGGGGCGTTAGTCTCGCATTTGGACGCGTGAGGAGTTTCTTCGGTCGCGGTGGATCAAGGGGAAAATTTCTGTTGTGTGCGTTGGAGAAGATGGCCAAAAGCTTCTTCTTGGTTTGACTGCTGCACATCTTCACATGTCTTAACGCCAGTTTTCCAAGCTGAAAAAGAAAGCAATCAGTCGCGGCATCACCTACAAGTGGTCTCATGTATCTATTTATGGCAGAGGCCGAAGGCGTGATGTCCTTGACCTCACAATCTGCATAGGACAACGACGAACCTCCTCATCAACGTCCTTTTCAATCTCTCCTTCTCCGATTATCAACAAAAAAGGAAAGTATTTCGCTTACGCTATCACACACAAAAGCGGAAACGGAAAGGAAAAAAAAACTTTTGAAACTCCATTCCGCTCCTCTTCCCCTCTGCTCCCTCTACCTCTGTCAAACAACTCATAAGATCCTTCCGGAATTAAAGGAGAGCCTTTGTCTCCGACAATGGGCGCGTTCTTCTCTAGTTTCTTCGGCATGTTCAAGGCGACCCGGTCATACAAGCTGCTCATCCTCGGCCTCAACAACGCTGGCAAGACTTCTATTCTGTACCATCTGCAGCTGGGCCACTCTATCGCTACCCAGCCCACACTCGGCGGTAACACGGAGACGCTTACCATCACCCACCCTCAAACGAACAATAGCATCACCTTCACCTGCTGGGACCTGGGAGGGCAGGAGCAGCTGCGGGCGTCATGGAAGCTCTACTACGATCACACCGACGCCGTCCTCTTCGTTGTTGATGCGGCCGACACAGCGCGCTTCTCCAAAGCAAAGGCCGTGCTACACCAGCTCCTGCAAAGTGAGCCGTCGCTTCAGCACTCGGTGCTGCTGGTGCTCGCCAACAAGCAAGACATGGAGTCGGCTGCGTCTCCGGCAGAGCTGATTGAGTACTTGGAATTGGGCAAACTGAAAAATCGAACGTGGACCTTGATGGGCTGCAGTGCCTCCACCGGAGAGTCCCTGCGTGAGGCGATGAACTGGATTGCAGAGAACGTGGTCTAATAGGTGGGGCGCATGCTGGTCGCCGTTGCTGCTTAACGTCAGCTTATACACATATATTATTCTGATGTTACAGCACCTTATCGCAGAAGAGTCTTGCTCTCTCTCTCTCTTTCGCTTTCTCACACGTTCTCTCTCCGTCTGTTTTGATTGCCTCCTGCTAAGCTAACGTGTGACTTATACCGTGGTCACAGATCACCTCCACAGCAAGCGTAGTGTGGCTGCTGGTCTATCTGTATCTAGAATGATTCTCTACAGTCAACTAGCTCGTTGTGTTGTTTATTTGTTTTTGCACTTTTTTTTCCTCTTCGACTCTGTACAATTAATGAAGATTGCCCGCTGTTATTAGGGTTCTCGAAGGTGTTATATGCGCCGCAGCTCATCTCTGACAACAGATGAAAGCCATATTGACCTATCATTTTTCTCTTTCTGTTTCGTTGTTTAGAGGGTTTCGTATCTCTATCACAATCTCTTGCTTTGTCAATATCTGTATGTGTGTGTTGGTGGGTGCGTATGCTGGTAGTTGACGTCTTGTCCTCCTCCCCTTTTGTTTTGCGTGCAACAAAGTAAACAAAAATCGCAAAAGGTAGACACAGGAAACGCTTGAAATGCGCTCTTTGGCTTCTAAGGAAGGCTGGATCGGTGCTCCACGACCCAGAACACTTTCTCCTGCTTCCCTGCACCTGCGTCGGCCTTGAGTGGCGTAGAAATCAGGCGTCCAGCATCCCTGAACCGAATCGTAGCGCAGTGTTGCCGTGCCACTCTTGAGACAAACGTAAAGTGAATGCTGTGGATGCCTCGAGACTTGTTCTCTGCTCTCCCTATCATCGCTTCTTCTTCCCCTCTCTTCTTCTTATTGAGCATGTGTGTGTGTGTGTGTGTATGTTACCCCTCTTGGTGCTCACCATTGATGCCATCGCCTTCTCCTCTTCTGACGGCTTCGTCTCTCTTCTTATTCTATTTTCTTTGTACATGACATGCGCGAAGCTCTCCTTCTCGTCCCTTCTCCTACACTAGAAAAGGGGCCCGGAAGGCTTGTTTGAACGCTGTTTTTCTCTTTTTGTTTTTAAAGAGCTGTGACAGGCGCTGCTTGCGGTCACAAAAGAACTCCATCTTTTCTTTTCTTTTTCTCTCTGACTTTTTCTTTTCTTTATACTCTGTACTCCGCGTTGTTTGACGTGTTGGTTTAAATAAACCTCTCTTGTTATTCCTGTGTTATCCCTTTGCACCCATACGCCGCAGCTACGCCTGGTTTGTTTCTGACGGCTTTTTTTTTTTCTCTCCCTCTTTCTCTCTCTACACTTGGATCCCCTATCCTATCCTTGCAGGTCGACTTTGTGCGGTGCGTTCGCCACAATTGAACGTTTGCCACACGCAAACACATTCACACTCTCACACACACATGAAAACATCTAAACCCTCTTTTGTTCGTCTTGCTGTTTGTTTTCTCACCTCAAATATTTTTTCTGTCACATTGCGTTTGTAATCTGTCGTTGTCTGTCTATTTGTATCTTTTTTTTTTTCTGTAGCAACGTAGGGTGTACAGGGCATATAAAAAAAAATAGAAGGGAGAAGTAAAAAAGATCTCTTGTGTACCTCTTCTCCGTTACCTCTCTCTCTCTCTCTCTATATATATATATTATTATTTTTTCCTCCCTCTTTTAATTTGGATTCGCAGGTGTTGGGGCCTAAACGTAGTTTTTCTTGAAAACAGACAACAAAAGACATATTGAAAGTATATGTAGGCGCTTTATACAACCGCTTTCGTTTCTTTCTCTACCTTCCCTGCTCTTTTCATCGGGTGATTGTCGCATCGCAAACGCGCAATACCTCCTGTGTTGTTGGTTTTTCGCACATATATATATATACAGAGTAGTATATTCTTGTACTCCCTGCATCCACTATACACATTTGTCAGACGCTGTCGTCGCTTTTTTTTTTTGCATCCTTTTTCGTTTTTTGCTCTTCGAGGGGGGAGCTCGTTAGGGTGTGGTTATTATTAATTTACTTTACTTTTCATATCCGCTACCGTTGTTCTCCCGCTACATCCACCACTACGCCGGAATCTTCCCAATCTACCTCAACTTTTCTTGATCTTTTTCTAAAAAGTTTTTTTTTCACAAACGCCGTTTACTTCTTCTTTTCCTATTACCTTTTTTCCTCCTTTGAACGCAGAGACGTTGTCGGCAGCGGTTACTTGAGCCGTACCTGCGCAGCGCATCCCCCCCCCTCCTTTTTTTTTCGTGAGAGAGACGACTGGAGGGGGTTTATACACGTGCGGTGACGCTCATTTGCTGTCTCTTTATCCTCTTCGTGTTGTCACAAGACTCTCTCTGCTGCTTCCCTCAGCCATGTCAACCGCTAAAGGAAACGACAGCGGCACTGCTACGGACTCAAACAGTGACGGCAGTCCCTCCCGCACGCGTCTTTCCGTACCACCACCGGACTTTCCGTGGACTGGCGCCAAGCTCGCACGCGCGCTCCACACAGACACTGCACAAAGCAAAGCGGACAAAGGCGACGCTAACGGAAAGAATAACAACAACACCCAGGCGGATGCTGGCGGGGCAACCACCACCATCTTCTCCTTTCCCTTCTCCCTCCCTGTCGGTACAGGCGGTACAGGAATGCCACAACTGCCCTCTCTGACGTCTCTCCTTTCGCGTCCGCGCAGCTCCTCGACAGCGATGGGGCAGCAAAGTGGGAACGAGGAGAGCAACTTCTCGGGCCACGGCACGGGGCGGGTGCCAAGAGAGCACGGCAGTCTCGACGCGCCAAGCAGCATCGTCACCACCACTACCACCGACGAGGCTGGCATCCCCTCCCAGCCCCTTTCCCTTGGTGTGTTCTCGAGGTCATCCCTCCCAACCTTGTCCGTCTCAGGCGTTACGCAGATCGGAACCACCACCGCAGACGTCCTCGCCGCTGCGGGCTCGCAAGGCCACTCTCTCTCCTCCGTCTCTTCCGACACCACCGTCGCCACTGAAGTTCAGGACACTGATCTATCGCCGCAGACGCCGCCGCACGTGGCAGCCCTTGATGAGGCCAGCCAAGTTCACAGCCTCATGCAGCAATCCAACTCGCAAGCCCCCTCCTCGTTCACAGACCTTTTTGTGGGTCTGGTGCGTCCTCGCCTGCACCGCCTCCCGCGACAGAATGACGGGGGCACGCCCGACGTGTGGCACCTGGCCGGGGCGGCCGGGGTAGACGCCGGGGCCTCGCCCCAATCCTCCGCGGTTGGGTCGACGACTTCGCACAACCTCCTCAGCCTCGTGCATGCCGGCACCAACTCTGAAACGTCAACCCACGACGATGTGGCCGAGGACGAGGCCGGAGCCCACACCCCAACCGTCTACCGCAGTCCCCAACTACCGCATTGGTGGCGCAGCATCGTGACACCGTCCGTCGGCACGCGAGTGTGTCTCCGCCCCAACACGGCACGGCTAGAGTTTTGGTGGATCGATCGGCTGGGCAGTGAGGCCTACGAGCTCCTCCAAGTCATCTTGAAGCACTCACTGGAGGGAATAGTGACGCGGGAGAGCGGGGAGGCCGTCGTCGTGGTCGAGTTCAGCATCCCAGCAGAGCACCTTGGGAACACAAGCCTCGCCGTGTGGCACCCACACGAAGGCTTCGGAGCATCACAGAGAGCACCAGCATCAACATCAGCAGCGCCAGCACCTGCAGAAGCCGCGGAGACGTCAGATTTGTGGAACGTAGACGGCGACCTCGAGGATGCTGAGACGACGATAGAGGGCACAGCGTGCACCGTTGCCCCGCCACTCCGGCCCGACGAGCGTGACTCCGCAAACACCAACACAACCGACTCGCATCTCACCACGCCCATCTACCACGGTCTGCCTCACGCGATGGAGAACAGCGCGGCGACTGGCGCCAGTTCGACCTTCACGATTGGTCGCCATACGGAGCGCACCGAGACTCACAGCACCAACACGTCTGAGATGTTCCCTCACCTGAGTGATGCCTTTTCCGGCCTGCCAGAGCTCGTGCGCGCCGGTAGCGTGCACCACGACTCCGCCGAACAGGACAACAACAATTTCACCTTCACGACGAGTGGTGCGGCGGCAACGGCCAACACCATCATCGACATACAGAAGACATCCACGATGACAGGGGCGAGGGTCGGCAGCCCTGCCGCACCTCGCCCACGGCCGCGCGCAGCCTCGGCGGCTGTCCGGCGGTCCGGCTCATCAAGCGACGGTGTCTTTCACAAGGGTGAAACATCGGTGCCGAGTCTCCACTGCAACCGCAGCACCGCGGTGCTGCGCCGGCGGTCGTCGTCGGCGGACGCGAGGGCCGGCAGCGGTTACAGCTCTCGCTCCACCGTCGACCACAGCACCAGTGTGGTCACCGCGGGCGGTGGGCAATCCGACCCTTTTGTGGTGGAACGGCGCTTCTGCCAGGAGCCTCCCCTGACGCGCGTCTTGGCGACCTCTCCCGCGTTGCGCAGGATGCCGGTGGTCGTTGGCGCCGAAGGCAGCGTGCACGGCCGTGTCCCATCGCGCCCCTTCCCCACGGGCACGCAACGGGCAGAACCCGCTGGCAAAGGCCCAGCGAACCACTCGCTTCGATCGCCTATGACGCCCGGTGAGAGGGGCTACTCGCCCGATGCCAGCGCAGACAATATGAACGACACCAGCGTGGTCGACAGCCGCGACACCGTCACTGGTGAAGACTCTGAGCGAAGTGGGTCGCCGCCATTTGACGGCCCGCAGCGCCTTCGGAAGCTCGGCGCCTCCCCGCCCTACGAGCTGCCCACCACCGTGTGCGTTGGATCCAGCGCGACGCAGACCACTCAGCTCGACCCGTCGCAGCAGCAGTCGGAGCTGAAGAACGCGCATAAGCGAGCGTCCTTGACGGATCGCACCGGCAACGTGAAGACTCCAAATAGCAGCAACAGAGGCTTCGCAGACGATCCCCAGCGGCAGAGCAGTCCCTTTGATGAGGAGGATCCCTCTTTAATGCACGTGGACCCTTTGCCAAAATCTGACGACGTAAGCGCGAATCAGAGCGGCATTGAGATGACGCACCAGTCAAACCTGCCCCACACCTGGAGCTGCTACGACCCCTTTCCAAAAAGCAAAACCTACGGAGAGTGGCTGCGCACAAACAGCACGCAATCGCGGCACTCGCCCACCTCTCCGCTTGAGCCATCGGTGGCCGGCAAACGCTACCAGGGCAGTGGCGCAAGTGTGGTAAACGTGGTGGGCCCCGGCCTGGTCGCTGCTTCGCCTCCGTGGTCCCACGAAGACCCAAACGAGACAACAAACTTCCTGGGCAAGACAACGAGTGTGCGCGATACGGACAACAGCGACGCTTACAGGGACGACGCCATCCTTGTCCGCCTCTCTCTGCCCACGTCGGTCTGCATCCCTGTCGTTGCCGTGCGTCTTCAAGCGCTGCGGTTGCTGCACCCCCTCCTGCACGCCCTCACCATCCCCTTCAGCCTCCCGCTCTTCAATTCTGACAACGCGGAAGATGACGACGGGATAGATGGCGCGCTGCTGACCGCGGCGCACGTGTCGCCCTTTACGTCGGAACTGACAGGACAGACCCTGACGCCGGACTACACCGCGGCCGTGCAGATCCTCAGCGACGCCATTCACCGCGCGGAGGTGGGGTGTCCGACGTCCACCGCGGCACCCTCCGCGGCCCTACCAACAGACCCGTCCGCCGTAGATGCAACGGTGCACCCGGCCGGCACCTTGCCCCCCGAGACTCGCGTCGCACCACCACCGCCGGCGCCGCCGATGCTGCCTCGCGATTTGTCAATTTTGTACACCATCCGCAGCCACCTGTACTTTCACATGTCCCCCGAGTACCTCTACGACAGCCTCAAGGACGCTGAGAGGGCCTTGTCGTCGTGCCCAACGCAGGAGCACGTGAGCAGCACCTACGAGGTGCTCACCGCATGCCTCATCAGCTTCGGTCACACCGCACAGGTGGATCGCGTCTCGGCGCATCTGCGGCATCGCTTTCGCACCCCGTCCCCTCTCATCACGCGCCTCGGCCGTGTCACGCAGGTGATGGTGTCCTACGGGACACTATTCCTCCACCAGCAGCTCAGTCCGGCCCTGCTGCGTAACTGCGACACTAGCAGCGCTCCTGAGCGTCTGCACAAGCTGCGGCCTCTGCTGCTCGCTGACGGTGTCCAATCTACCCCGATCGACGGCTGCGCGTATCTGATCCCCGCAACCAACCCCACCTCCCGCTCAGCAGCAGCTGCGGCCGCGAATTTCCGTGGCGCGGGCAGCCAACGCGGTGGGGGTAGTGTGGCCTTCGCCAACTCCTTCGCGTCCGCTACCGCTATGCCCCTCGTCGTTGTTGGCGGCGGCATCGTCGACCCGCCTGTGGACTGGGGCCGGCAGCCCTCGCCGCCTCACCACGCCGGCAGCATCACAATGGCGGCTACGTCCACTGCCGTCACACCGCGCACCCTGCCCTACGAAGTCTGCCCTTTGCTGCTGGGCTACTACGGAAAAAGCCTGCACCGGGCAAACGAAAGCACGCATCCACCGTACCCGCCCCCGCTATCCCGGCGCGCGGGTGGAGCGGCCGCGACAGTGGGGACCGCAAAAGGCGAAGGCCCTGGCGGGCAGCAGCAGCCGTCGCGCCACCTCTCACGGCCCAGCAACGATGTGTGCCACCGTCGCCTCTTTCTGCTTGAGACGCTCTTCCCCAGTGTGATGCCGCAGACGGTGGGGAGTCGACTGCAGGCGGTGCCGGTGACCATACCCCGCGCCGGTGTCTACCGTGGCTCTCTCACCTCAAGATCCCCGCGGGGCACGCGTCGCCACGGCCAAACGGGCGACGGCGAGTTGGATGGCAGCGAGGCCGCGGCCGCGGCGAGGAACGAAAAGCGCATTAAGCCGGAGGACTTCATGTACGATCGGGACTCCATGTTCGCACTGCTGGCCAACACGACCGAGACGACGATCCCGTTCGGCACCGTCCCGATGCGCCACTTCTGTCGCCACATCCGTCTCTCCGCCACGCGGCGCATTCAGCGAGGCGAGACGGTGTTGCTCGAGCGACCAGCAATGCTGCTGGCGATGTGGCCGCTGCTGCCGCCCGTGCGGGCCGCTCGCCCTGGCAGGTCGGACTCGACCCTGCCGTTCTTGCCCCGATCAGGCGGCGACGGCGGGTGTGGGGGAAGTGAATGTGGCAGCATGCGTTCTGCCGCAGCATCAGGGCGGGACACAGCCGCCTCCCCACAGCGAAAGACACCTGCGTACTGCGCGCAGTGCGGGCGACAGCGCCTGACGTGCCTCGTCCACTGCCCGGGTAAGTGCGGGACCACCTACTGCTCTGAGGCGTGTCGCAGAGAGGCGTTGCGGTTGTATCACGTTGTCGAGTGCGCTGGCCTGACTGAGGCCTTTTTAGTCGATGCCAGCACCGACACAGTCAACGTCGACGACGACGGCGCACGCGTGCGCCGCACCGTGGCATCCCTGCAGACCATCTTGGCAGAGTGGACGGCCTTTCTCTACGACTTCGCCAACTGGGACACCACGAGCACGCGATCCACCACCCCCGCCGCCTCCCGCTCGCCGTCCGTCTCCGCCCCGCCTCCTTTCCCAGAGCCCAAACTCGACGGCACCTACCGTCCTCAAGAGCCTCCACAGAAGCAGAGAAGCCCGCCACCGATTCTGGCAGTCACCGCGCTGCGTGCGATGACTCGCCTTGTCGCCATGATGCTCTGCGTTGTCCTCCCTATCGAAATCCTCCCGCAGCTCCGCAAGGACAACGAGGCGTTTGTCACGGCGTGGGCGAAGGAGCGGGAGGCCGTGGTGCGTGCGGTGGCGCGGACGCTGCGCTACCGCGGCTTGATGGTCCCCGCCGCCATGCGTGGCGGCTCTACGAACCTCTACTGCACCGGCGTGGACCCGCACAGTCTGCTGCTGCTTGAGGTGATCCTGCAGCAGCTGTCCGTGCCCTTCTTCGCCGACTTCACCTACGCCTCCCCCTCTACGGTGTGGGAAGCGATTAAGGAGTTTCCGTCCGCCGTAGCGCGTAAAGCCACGCCGGCGCGTGGAAACGGTGGTGGCAAGTCGATCAACGTGAACGCGGACACCCCCACCCCAGGTGCCGCGCGCACCCCCTGCCTGCCCTTCTCACCACGCACCTCGAAGTCAAAGTTGAAGCCGACCCAGGCGCCCGGGCAGCGTGAGTGGTTTGTGGAGCTCTCCTATGTGCAGCGCGAGGAGGTGATGAGCGCGGCGCACCGCGTGCTGAAACGCGTGCACGACGCCGTCTGCGCTGAGCTGAGAGATGTCTTTGTGCTTCCCTGCCGCGCGGATGCTGCGAGGAACGGCGGCGACAGCGACGACGCCACGGCGGGTGCCCCGCTGCAGTGGACGTGCCCGGAACTCGTTGGCTTTCTCTCCAGCACCCGCGTCTTTGAAGAGCTGTTAGATTTTTGCCTGGCGAGCTGTGCGGTGGTGTACCCACAGGAGGTCGAGCCGGAAGTGGCGGCTGGCGTGAGCAACAGCGGGAGCACCTCCCCCGCGCCACACGGCGCAAAGACCACCGATGGCGTGCCTGCGGTGCCGCTGGCGGTCATCAGCCCTTGGACGTGTCTCACGGTGGACCTCCACCCCTTCCTTGGCCACGGCACCGGTGGCGTCATCTACTCGCGCTTTATGGTGGAACATGAGCAACGGCGGCGCATGATTGCCTACTGCGCTGCAGCTGCTGGCCGCTGCGGTGCCGCTAACCTTGGAGCGAGCGGCTACGGCAGCGGTCTGGAGGACGAGTCGTTTCTCTCTATTCACTCCATGGCTTCGGCGTCCACCGCGGCGGTGCTAAGTGGGTCATTGATGTCGCCTGGGACGGATGACTCAGGCAAGTCGTCTTCCCTGCGCGATGATTGGAACCTCCAGATGCTGGAGGAGGCCGCCAGTCGCAGCTGCGCAAACCTGCGGCTTTCCCTCGTCCACTCCCTCCCCTCGCGTGACGCATCGCGGCCGCCGACGGTGGCGGTAGTGATGACGGCAAAGAAGAACATCCAGCTGGGGGACGTGCTGTGGTGGGAGTCGCAGAACTTTGGGGAATATTTGCATCCGTTCTTTTGAGGGCGGTCTCTGTGGCAGGTGACGGACATTGGTTGTCGGTGAGGTGGTACCGCACCTCTACACAGCTCTTCAGTGCGGTCGACGTCTTGCTCCCGATCTCTCCCTTTTTTTTTACCTTTAAAAACAAGTATTGTACCCGTGAGAATCATTTCAACTGTTGCTTTTCCCTAAACATTTCTGATAGTGAGCTTCGTGCTTCGGTTTTTTTTTTTCCTTTGTCCTCTCCCTTTCTCAGGATTCACTGTATTCGCTGTTCTTCCAAAGAAGTTTGCCTCCTTTTTTCGTTTTTTTTTTCCTTCTTTTAGCTTCTCTCTATACACGCATGGTGCACGGTAGCATGTTAGTTGCACGGCAACTTTGCTCTTAAATTATGCTTATCAGTTACCACATCTTTTAGGATGTCCACGATCTACTTTTTGTTTTTGTTTTTCTGCTCCCGTTTTATACACCAATTTCGAAATCTTTTGTTCTTTTTTCTGTTGCCTGAGGAGAGAGAGAAAAGGCAACGCGTGAGCGGAAGAGCGCTTCTTCCCTTCTCTTTCTTCATTCCTTTACGGTATGTGGCAACGGCGCCACCGTGAAGGCGTTGATCCGGCAAATAAGGAAAAGAAGCGAGGCTTCTCTCCTTGTCAACGCGCGGTGTTTCCCTCCCAATATTGTTTTGTTTTGGATATTCCGAACACACAACAGCGTTCTTTTGCGCAAAGGCGCCAAGATGTAAAAAAAAAAAAAAGGCATCACTGCTTATTTTCTGTATCTCTATGTGTGTGTGTGTGTGTGTTGAGGGTTGCAAATGTTATTTCGGCTGTGCTTCCTTTCGGCTGCTCTTGTCGTTTTTTAACGCCTCAATCCTCGCGTGGCACCGTTTCGTTCTTGTTTTTTAAACAGCAGCGGGGGCAGGAGATGAAAGCTGTAGCTTTTACGCAGGGAGTTCACTGTGCTGAGCTGGATGTGCTGCCACCATCACCAAGCTCTCTCTCTCCTCTTCAACCCACATCCGCTCTTGTTCTCTCTACCGCTGGGCTGACTTTTCATAAACCTCACACCACACGCTTCTCTATCCTCTTGTTGCACAATCAACATACTTCCCTCTCTCTTTCTTCCCTTCTCCCTCCCATCTCCTCCGTGTGTGTATGTGGGTGCCGCGTCGCCGGTCTATTGGAAATACCTCTTCAATCAAAAACTCATAAGAATAATAAGAATTTTATCCCAGACATCACTTGTCCTGATCGTTGATCTCAGTGTGGTGGCTCTGATACCATGACTCACGTCGCACCCAAGGCGCTGCACAAGCGCATCAAGGGCACCAACGTCGAGGTGCGGAAAGAGGTGACGGATGATAACACCGACGCCCGACTGGCACTCCTCTATTCCATCGGCGCCGACGACGAGACCGAGCTGCGCTGGTTCCATAACACGCTACGTCCGGAGCGCAACCTCGTCCACCCATCCGACGCCTTTCTGCACGGCATCAAGAACCTCCGCCCCGCCGCCGTCTTTAACACCTTCGACGTGAAGAAGGCGAAGCTGCGTCGCCTGACGAAGCATGAGAAGGACAAAGCCACCGCGATGCAGCGCCGCAAGAAGGAGATGGCTCCGACGGCGGCCTACAAGGCAGCCGTGAACCCGCACAAGACCCCGCGCACGGGTGGACAGGCACCCGCCGAGGAGGTGCGTCTGCTGTCACGTGGCATGAACAAGGAGCAAAAAGCGCGTAGTCGCTCACGAGTGGCACGCAAGGCTAATGCGACTTCTGGGAAGGGCGCGAGCGAGGACAAGACGTACTTCACCAAGTGGAAAAAGCGGAAGAATGAGAAGATTGGCCGGGGTTTGTAGAGGGGCTCCCTGTGTCTCTCTTGGCGTTGCCAGGAGGTATCTTTTATCTCTTCTTTCCCCCTCTCTCCTCATCTTTCTTGACGTACTGCAATGCTGTTTGTCTGGTGCGCCGTCCCTCACCGCTAAACGATTAAGAGTTGCCACAGCGTTGGACCTGCTAACCGAGCAGTGGCTTAAATCATACCTTCCTATACAATAACCTTACACAAAAACCACGGAGCGCCACTCTAGATTTGGTCCTGACTCTGTCTGGTGGGCAACTCAAATGCTTTTTTCCTCAGGTACTGATTCTGCTCCTTCCCCGTTATCCCTCGCGGTGTTGATTTGTTTTTCTTTCACTCAGCACCACATGAAGAAAGAAGCAAAGCACATTCCTTCTTTGCCCGGCGAGTTCGTCTGGTCTCCGGCCTCTCTCTTCTTTTCGTCTCCTGGTACAATACGAACGTTTCTCTCTTGCTCCGCTTCTTCTGCGCTATCGTACACGTTCAATTCTTTTGTGCAAAAACACTCCACTTGTCACTCCGCCACCTCGTCCCTGTCCTTTCTCTCTCTCTCTCCGTATGTGTGTGGATGTTTCACGAAACAGTACGGCGAAACCCTCAATTGCTTTTTTGCACATCCGCTATGGTTCTGCTGCGTGTCATTCGCGGCTCACCGCCCATCACCGCTGCACCTTTCCTTACTCCTCGCCGCCACAAATCCTACGTGTTAAAGTTTCTCCGCGGCAAGCTCCCGGACGATCTGAAGGACTGCGCCGGTGCGCTGGGGTGCCTGTACGGCAACCTTCCCGACGTGGATGAGTACCGGCAGTTCGTCGTCCCGCTGAACGTCCTGCAGCAGTACCATCAGCTCGGCTTCGCGAAATTGCCGCGCACCGTCCTCGAACCGTCGCAGGTGGACATCCTCGCCGATGAGGTGAACCAGCTGGCGAACAACGTGGAGCACCACCCCAAGTCGGAGCACCTCTACTCGACGTCGCTGGCTGACCTGACGGGCGGCCCGCTCTTCTACTGCCAGGGTCAGTGGCGGTGCTCGTGGGGGATGCACGATCTTGTCTACCTGCCAACGCTCACCGTCGCGGCGTCGCAGGCGTTAGGGAATCGGCTCGTGCGTCTCTGGTACGACGAGGTCTTTATGAAGGAGGCGCGCACGGGGCCGTGCATCCCGTGGCAGCAGCAGTACGTGCGCTGGCAGCACACGACGCCGGTCAACCACGTCACGATCTTGGTCGCGTTGGACACGTTGAACAAGGACCGTGGCGCACCGTGTCTCATTCCGGGCAGCCACCGCTGGCGTGACGGCCAGCTCTTCCCACCCGTGCCGTACAACCCGGCGCAGAGCGAGGCCGAGCAGCTGAACACGATTTGGAACATTACCAGCGACGATGAGCAGGAAATGCTCGCTGACACGCCGCCGATTACAGTAGACCTACGTCGCGGCGAGGCCCTTCTCATCCACCCGTTGACGCTCTTCGCCACGCACGGGAACCGCTCGCTTGACGCGGCGCGGTGCTGCTGTGTGCATTACATGGGCGAGGAAACATTCACCACGATGGACGGCCCGCTGCTGCCGCACACCACGCGGTTTCGCGCCGGTGCCCGGGTGAATGGCCCATACTTCCCGGTCGTATTTGATCCAGCCATGACGGAAGATTTGCTCATGCTCGACGCGGAAGGAGACGGCCAGGCGGTGTGAAGTACGCTGCTCGATGAATGGAAGAATATAAGTTGCGCGGACCAACAACTCGCTGCGTGAGTGTTATTGGATTGTGATTGTTTTCCTTTTCTCTTGCTTTACCTTCAATTTTCACAGCGACAGAAAGCCAGCATTCAAACTATTAAACTGCAGCACGTGCGAGTCAATTGGCTATTCCTCGGCTCAAGATCGGCGTTGCAGCATCACTGCGGATTCTCTCGTCCGCTACGCCCTGCTCTTTCCCCACTCGACTCCCACAGCGCGCCCTAATTTTTTCTCGACTACCTCTCCTTGTCCACCCTTCCTCCTTTCCCTCGAACACATGTTTCGTCATGCAGGCTCCCCTGCGGTGGGATGTGTCGCGGCCCTCCCCTGGGGCCCCATCTATGGGGCTTTTCCCGGGGGGCCAGGTGGGCCTGAGCCGCAAACCCCACGCGAGAACCCAAACCCCGCCCACCGTATTTTTTTTTCGGGGTTTCATTTTTGCCAAGAAACGGAAAGATAAAACAAAAAATCCTACTCCAAACGAACATAAAAGCCATCCAGCCACAGCACTGTGACTAAACCAAACTCCACTACAACAAAACGTTCCCTCCGCAACTGCACCACGCGTAAACGGGGCGGCGATACTTCGTCAGCCTCGCCTCTGCGACGCCTGTGGCCAGGCACTGCTTCTCGAGCCCTGCTGCCCTGAGGCAATGCGACGAGGGAATCCGTGGCTCCTTCGCTCCCGGCGGTGAACTCCGCCATGGGGACGACTACCGCGCTTCTGCCCTCCTCCTGATGGGGAGCAAAACGCATCATGTCAAATACGAGTTTTGCCAGTTTCACATTCGCATCTGCCTCAATTTCATACCCAGGGCCGATATCGTGTTTTTTCCGTAGCTCGGCTAGGCCTTCACATACCATTAGGTGTTTTGGCGTCTCTTCACATTCCATCCCCGAGGAGGCGCGTAGAGCTGCGGGATTCATTTCGCCATGCCTATTCTCGTGGTGCCGTCTGAGGCTGTCCGGCTTGATATACGCAGCACCACAATTAAGGCAAACATGCAACCCTGGATGTACGGGAATCACCTTCTTCTTTTCTCTATCATCTATGACCTTTAGACTTGTCAGTTCGGGATGATTTTGCCTGACATGATAGAGGATACCTGGGATGGTAGAGAGGGAATGGTTGCACGACGGACGGACCTGCATGCGCGGTCCGGTGGTAGGACGGGCAGTGGCACTTGCTGCCGCGAGAGTTGCCGTAACTGCGCCAACGGCGTTTTCGCGATCCACAGGTCTATTGTGCGCCGCTTCCATGTGTCGCTTCATGTGCAGAGCCGCGATCTGGCGTTTGCAGACCGGGCACTCCAGCTTCTCCACAATGCGGACTCTCTCGACAGGTGTTGGGGTGGTAAGGGGGAGCGGTCCATGCAGACACAGGTGGCGCTTGGCGAAAAAGTCGCAGCTGCGGGTGAAGAAGGGGCACAGGGGGCACCGGTAGAAGCCACCTGGCGGGGAGGCACGAAGGGCAATCGAGACCATCGCACTCAGCTCTTCGACATCGGTAATGCTGTATGCGCTCACAATGTGCCTCTTCATTTGCTCACGGCCTGGGGAGGATTGGTAACGAACTGGGCAAAGCGCGGGATCCGACGGGTACATCGCAAAGTGCGTAAAGGCGGTGGCTCCGGAGGAAGTGCAGGGAGCGGGGGCGGTAGTCCCATTTCCCTCATTCGATGTGCAACACACCATCTGCCTTCTTCGTGCTCTATGTTGTTCACACGCCTATGTAAAAAAGCCAAAACACCGTGAGGTGCCACTGCGAAACTGCGCTAAAGCTGTCTCCTGCTGCCTTGTAAGGACCACGTCACCGTTCTTGGGGGTGGCCACATTGCTGTTCAGTAAGAACTGTCGCAGTGTAGAGGGGTCGCGTATTCGGTTCTGCGGTATGTCGTGAAGCCGTCTGATCGTCGTAACGAGGTCGGTGATCCAGGCGCGATCTGTCAGTGTTGGCTTCATGACAGCCTTGGCCATTTTATCCACTGCATTTTTTCTCCGAAGTCCGCAGTGTCCAAAGACAAACTGAAACGATACTCGAACCTTGTGGCGGACCAACTCTGGGATGGTTGCCCAAATACGGCGCAGAACACCTTCGTCAACGGTTGTGGGCCCGGTTTTGAGCGCTATGAGGAGCGAGTAAGAATCGGTGACGACAGCACATGTGGTGTGGTAAATTCGGCACAGGATGACGTACTAGAGGAGCCGCTTCAGGCCAGCTTCCATGGCTGTGCATTCAGCATGGTAGCTGCACGCATATCTGCCACAGAAGGCGGTAGCTGTGGAGACGAGTTGTTCATTGTGGTAAAGCATAGCAGCTGCCCTTGATTGCTCATAAAGCTCGACGGCACCATGGTGTAAAGTGCCAGCGGCCCGCTTCGAAACCGGCGTAGGCGAGCTTTGCATGCAGCCAACTTCTCTGCGGCCGGGGATTCAGCGCGCAAATCTCCTGGGAGTGACGTGTTAAAGTACACTCGTCGGCTTTTCAGAAGAGATCTAAACGCGAGGAGCTGCTCAAAGGAGTCAATAGCGGCGTAGCCACTGCTCACGTGGCGGGGATAGGTGTGTAGGGGACGCTCGTCGTCGTAAGCCTCCCGCTCTAGCTGCTCCATGTACCCACCACAGGTGACCGCTGCAAAGTAAAGCCATAGGCGGCGGAGCAGCACCGCGGCGTCTAGCGACAGAAGGTCGGCTTCCTTCGGTAGATCATTTGCGTCGGCGTACTGCGGGATTTCAGTCACCATGGCGGCGCCAATTGCGTGCATCCGCTCCAAGGATGCTTTGCACGAATCGCTGGCATTGTCCCACCAGGACGTCGCGGCGTAGAGGAGTTTTGATTCAATGAGGGCCATTTAAAAGGATCGGAGGACGTCTTTCGATAGTCCCCAGAGTTCTCCGGACACTGCCTTTAGCTTCGCCAAGCGCCTCCTCGCGGCACTTAGCGTTGCCTGCACGTGTTCCCCAAAGCCTCTAAGCGGCTGAAAATCCACACCCAAAAGTCGTGGGCATCGATCTTCCTCTAGCAGGATGGTGCCGATGAACAGCGACAGCTGATTGTGGTGTCGAGCACCAAAGAGCGTGTACTTTGTCTTCGGGGCACTCAGCTCTATGAAGTGCACCTCTGTCCAGCGGGCTACGGTGCCTAAGGCAGATTGTAGCGATCTTTGAATCGGATCAGTGCCCGTTAGGAAGAACAGGGGAGTAAGGTCGTCCGCAAAGAAGGGGTGTTCGAGGCCTTCAATTTGGCTCAGCTGCACGCTAAGGGAGTCCATAACAATGATGAAGAGCAGAGGGCCGAGGACTGACCCCTGCGGAACACCACAGGCGAAGGCTACCGGGTCGGAGAGAGTGTTGTTGACTCGGACTCGCGATGTTCGGTCGTCTAGGAAGTCCATGATCCAACGCGTCAGATGGGGATCGACCTCGAAGTTCCTGAGGGCCCTGATAATGACGCGGTCACCGAGCGAGGAGGAAAAAAGCGCCGAGGGAGGGGCCCCACGCGCAGCCAACAAACACGAGGAAACAGCGAAAAGAAACCACAAAAAAGAGAAAAAAAGGCCGATTCCAAATAAGCCGACCACATCTCCAGCCGGCATGAGCCAGCTTATGCAAATAGCAACATCACACATTCTAGAGACACCAAAGATGACAGCTGGGAAAACCCCTTTCAGCACAACGAAAATGACACACCCCAAAGCATCGCCATGAAATGAAATAGTGATGAGCGCCCATGAGGCAAGAGAACGACTCCGACTAGAATCAGCAAAGTGACCAAGATTGTCCAGACGACAACGCAGGCGAGAATGGAATAAAGGCAGAAAATACACCAACCCCCAGAACCAGCACCCAAAAATTGACAGCATGCGAGAATCCTATGGGCAAAAGTCAGACAACCTTATGGCTCCGCTTTTGTCCAGCAAGCGAGTTTGTGTGACTCACTTTCGAGAAGATTGAAAACAATGACTGGTGTAGGATGACTGATCAGGCTAACTGACTGATATTTCTCGGAAGCCGAAAATAGCTCCGCATATGAGAGAGTAAAGAGGGAGGATCAGAGAGAAGGGTGATAAATCAGAACATCGGCCTAGCAGCAGCCAAAATTTTCTGATGGGCGGGGCTTCCTCCTGTCCAATTCACGGGATGGATTCAGCCGCACACGCGCGGCTGACTTCGACAATATACTTTGAGTTTGATTTTCTGTGGAGTGGGACCGCCTCAAAGCGGTGAGTGGGGGTTTTAATAATAGTGGAAGAAGAAAGGAAATGGAAGACCCGAAGAAATTTATTGTAGTTATAAAGTATCGAAAAAAACAGCTACATGAATGCGCTACTTAAGTGGCAGTTTCATATTCAAATGAGTAGCCTGCAATGGTGTTTAGGAATGCAACACGTCCACAGATCCTAAGCGCATCATCACACAGTTCACGTCAGCGTCTAGAGAAAGTGAAACTCACGCCAAGTAAACGAGCCAATGGATTGCATTGTTGAGAAATCAGGTTTATTGGGCTCAATGCTCGTAAAAGAAGACTAAAGGTACAACTAACGACCAGAAAAAAACAAACCACAACTTCGGCCACGGTGTGGCAATGCATCTGCTGGGAGGTTTGGTAGAACAACACAAAGGAAGGAGCTGAGAGAAACAAAGCCAATGCGTTAACGCTATTTCTTAACATTAGCAGATGGGGAAAGATGAGGGCAGAGAAAGCAAACGCGGTTTTAGGAGTATTTGCATTAAGGAGCAAGGGATAGCAGCCGCACTTGGTATGGTTTGTTGGTCATCTCCTACCCCTGCGTATTTCAGGTATCACGCATAGCATGAGCTAAGCTCCACATTCTTCCTGGCCAAACCACTCTCTTCTCAATGCCCTCCTCACGATCACACCTCTTTGAGCTTCACCGCACTGACCTTTGGCGGTGGCACCATCCCCGACCCCAGTCGGTATTCCAGCCCATAGTGCGCACCATCAGAGGCTCGGCAGCCCATAGGCTGCTTTAGCCAAGCTCGTTTTAAGCAGCTGAACCGATAGCTCTCCCAACGTCAGCGGGTCCGAAAAACTTAAGACGCCTTCCGTCTTTTAATGAGCAGCCACCAATCAACCATCAAGTGTTCAAAAAAACCGCCCAGTTTTGGGGTACGGAAGACATCTTTATTATTCCCACAGCGGCCGGGCTAGCCATTGCACAGGCGCTTTCCCTTACCTATCAAGTGACACCGCCCGTGCTTTTTCACTTCTTTTTATGACGAAGCACTTGGAAAGTCTAAAATGGTCAACCCAGCCTTTGCAGCAAAGAAACGGATCATTAAAAAAGAACAAAGCGCAAAACGAAACATCCCGAAGCCTCCAGCCATTGCAATTACGTTCCTCACGCGCCTCCTCTCATAGCAACGATGTCCATGGGTGCTACGACGCGCCGTGGTCGAGTTTATCCTCGCCACCCTATTTTTCCATTGCAATAATGGTACGGAAAGTGTGGAGCAAATCCAGCTTGTGGTTTCAAACGACTTTTCCTCGTAAATTAAAGAGAAGGCAGCGGCCTGATACATTGGCGACGCGAAGCCCCCTCCCCAACAATAGGGGGCACGCGTGCGGTTTGCGGCGCAATAAAACCCAATAGGGCTTTATCGAGGCTGACTCGTCGAAGGCTTCGGACGAGCTGAGTAGAGCCGGCGGTATTCAGAACCCATTTGCTGCCTACCATCTCCGAGAGCTGATGTTTTCCCATTATGAGTAAAGACTTCGTTTGCGGTCACAAAATTTGCAAGAACAATTGAGGGTTTCAGATAGAATTCAAAGCTCGGGACTCTTTGGGGTGCGAAACGCCTCCTATCAGATTGTCCATTCCAAGGAACATTATTTTCTAGGGAATAGTCAGCTTTGTGATCCAAAATCAAATACAAAATCATTAAAAGATGATCCTTGGCAGACCATTTTCTGATTTTACTGTTAATTACCACGGGTGTGTGCCCGATCCTCTCGGGAAAAACCCTTTCACAATAGAGAAGGTATTCGCGGGTGATTCGTTCGAGGAAGTACAGCAGAAACGCCTGCAAGTTTTTTGGTCCTAAACCATCGTATCCGGGTTCCTTTAAAAAGATATTTGGTATATTTAGCGGCCAGCTGCCGCGTGCTCTCTAAATTAACTGGGTCTGACGTCTGTATATATTTTTGTGCGTCCTTTTTTTTTCGTCTAACACACGAGGGCGGTCAACGTTCCAACCCCACCCCGCAACGCCCCCGCATTGGTCACCCAGACTCGATGACAAAAGGGCTGTGGGTTTTGCGCGACGACATAGGCTCCGATGGGTATCCTGCTGGAAAAGAAAGCGTAAATTGAAGAAGATGCCAGGGCATCAGATGAAAAAACAACAATTCAGCACAGGAAGATGGAGCTGTCGCTCAGACAGACCTTTCAAGGCCAGCTTTTCATACTGGCAGCATTTCCGGCTCTGGGACGTAATTTAAAAGGGACGATTTCAGCCTCCACAAACCTCAAACTGCGACTTCCTCTTCCCAAGTCGCCTTCAATCCGCGCTATTTCTATCAAGCCAGCGAGAAAAAGCTGTTTTTGGGCAGAAACTTGAGTAGGGTAGGTGGTCTTGCAATGTCCCCGAAAAACAGAGTCCATTCCTTCCAATTTTCTCAGAAAGCATTGGGTGAGAACGTTTCCTGGCGCATCAATGACAAGGAACCACCACAGCAGTATTCTGCACATTGCATTCGCTTTCTTACGCCTGCTATATTGTTTTTTTTTTCTAGAACTATTTTTGACTATAGAAGGGAGAGGAAGGAGGCAGAGGGACAGGTGGAAAGCATGTCATCAGTGAGCTTCGACTTTCCAAGGTAAACCGTTTGGTGTGCTGTGATGGCAGCGACGCTCGCCAGATGCTTTAACGCGATACTTCAATGGCCGCTTGGAGAGGCTTTTGTGGAAGATGGCAGAGTTCAACAAGCGGGCCCACCTCTCAGTCGAATATTTTTGAAGGTATTTTCTCTTCTCGAAAGTACTTTGCCACCTGCTGCTGTAAAATCTCGCATTTAATGCTCTCTGTTGGGGTCTGAACTCACCTGATAGCTTGTGACCCACGCCTGTGTTACCCCTGGATGTTTTAAAGCGTGCTGTCGCTGTTTTCGTCAAGACCCTGCGCGTTTCCGTAGCAGGGGCGACTTTTATGTCAGACGAGCCGACGGACTCGGTTCGGCTCGCTCCGTTACGCAGATGGTGCTGGGGTGACTGTTTTAGCTTGAAGAAGTTTTCAGCCATATCTTTAACGAGGCAAAGCTACACCCATGCCTTCTATTACTACCTCTTGGCCAAAGCAGTAAAAAAAGTGCAATGAATTCTTTTCAAAAAAAACTTAGTACACTCTGCCCTTTAACATCTAAACGCAGGGTCCCCCCGTGGCTGTTATATTGTGCATCTATCAATTTTTTAGTTTAGACTTGTTCTTGTGGCGGCTTTTGTTTCACCTCTGGTGTGCGTTTACTTTTTTCTTTTGGGTGGGCTCTGCTCTGCTATTACCTGCTTTTTCTCTGCGGGGGGAGGTCAGTGCTCTCAATAGGGGTGGCGCTTTAAGCTTTACGGAGCTGACGCTGGTCCTCACTGTCTCTCCCGGGACCTGGTATCTGCAGACTACGCCAGAATTAAGCCCTCGCAACGAGCAGCTCAGCTACTCTCCTGCATTGCTGTTGCATTTCCGCCTTTGAAGGCGAGGACTACTCCAGACGGCGGTGTCTAGAGCTATCTTTTTTAATTCTCGACCACGCTTCGGTGCCAACAATTCGGTGTCAGCCGCCTGAATCTTAATGGTGCCTAGCACCGCTTTGGCGGCAAGCATTTTGCCTTGAAGAGAGAAATCACTTACCGCTGAATAGTGCCTTTGTCATTTTAATCTAGATTTCATTTCATTTAGGCAAGGTGTGGTGGCAACAGCCCTGGGTCCTTGCGTGATAACGCTTTTCTCTGGTTGATGTTGTGCTCATTCGCGGGTCGAGCTGTGGCGCTTTGGCGTTTCTAATACACTTTTTGCGACGGTTCTTCTCCATCGCTTCGCTGCGTTGCGTGCTCTGCATTTCAATTGTGGATGGCGCATGTCTGTGGGGGTGCGTTGGGGGTGGCGTTTGCCCTTTCTCGGGATCATGAGGGTGGGTGTCGGGTATGTCGACCCCCTCGGGGGGGGGGGGGGGCCGTGGCTCTAAAGCTTTACGGTGGCTTCGGGGAGAAGAGATAATTTATTTGCTTAAGATGGGCTCTCTCTATAGAAAACAAACGGCATTTCTTTAGCGTCAGCTTGACACGCTCTACGGGTGCGCGGCGGGCTTTTCCTCCTTCGCCGTCAGCCCACAATTTTTTGGCGGGTTCGGCATATTGTGGTTGTTGATGGGGGTTTCCCGGGGGGGAGTACTGTCAGCCGCTCTGCGGGCAATGCGACGGCCGTGGGCTTTTTCTGACTGGGACAGGGCGGTTGTTGGTGCTTTGCTCTTTTCCCTCTCCTCTTTCCAAGACGGCTTGTGGGGCTTTGGCGGCCTTTTGTCCTAGGCTTTCTTCGGCGAGGGCAGGCAGCGTTCCCCTCTTTCCCGCCCCAGAATATGCTCCTCCCGGGATCCGCATTCGTGGACCTCGGCCCTACTTCTCAGAGGCCCCAGGGCTTGGCATCCGAACCGCCGCACCCGCGAGGCCCAGGAATCCAAAGGGAAGGCCAGGTTTAGCCGAAAAGACAGCGCACGCTATAGCCGCCAGAGGCGGTCGCCCACAAAAAATGGATACGCCAGGAGGGATAGGTGAGGAATAGTGGGGGGAGACGGGACGTGTCTCACACGTGCGCGTCGCAGAACGCAAAAGGGCTCCTCACTCGAAGTGGAGGACGCAGGCATGTCCTGCTGAAGAGCGGCGAGGTGCATGACCTCACGCCTGTCTCTCCTCGGAATAAGCGGAGGTCGTGCCACTCGAAAAGGATGGCAGAGCTTTTCAATTTTTTCTTTTTTTTAGGGTGGCGATGCGATGGCGCATACTGAGAGTTACGCGCGCACGTGAGAAGTGACGCGCGGGAAAAAGAAAAGAATTAAAAAGAAGTTCTTATTGAAACCTTACGAAAAACCGGTGCGTTCCAGTTAAAAAAAGAAAAAGAAAATAGCACGGCGTCAACAAAAGTAAAACATGTTGGGCAAATGGGCAATCAAAAAAGAGAACGCGGAAGATAGTCCAGCTCTGCAGCTCCTTCAAAAGCTCCAGGCCTGGTGAAGCATCCGCCGGTGTAGAATACATTTAAAAGCTTATGGAGAAGAGGGTCACATGATTCCAAGAGAAGATAGTGATAGTAAGAACAATCCACAGAAGACCTATCATATTTTGAGCGGGGAGGAAAAAAGAAAAGAGAAAGGATCTGCTTAAAAAAAAAAAAGAGGGGAAAGCTTTTGTTGTTATTTACACAGGTCGCACCATTGCTTGGGTGCGGCAAGAGTGTGTCACCGACTTGCACCTATCCTTCCCGTGCTGCGCGAAGACGCCGAATTGGTCACTGAGTCGCTGCTGCCCCCTGTGCTACCCGTCGCGCCGCTGCTCTCGCTCGACCCACGGGACGAGAAGGAACTGGAGGAGGCCGACGTGCCCGTGTAGCTGCTGCCGGTGCGGCTCGTGCCCCGCGAGCTGAAGGAGCCGCTGCGGCTGGTGAAGGCACTCTCGTTGCCGTCGTCGTCTGTGTAGCGCTTCTTCTTCCGGCAGCAGCAGCACACCACCACCACGATCACCAGCGCAATCACAACGACGCAGCCGATCACGATGATGAGGATGGCCCACCACGGGAACGTCTTCTTCACCGGGGTGTAGGTGCGCTCGACATAGCACAGCACCTTGGTGGCGCTCTTGCCGTCGACCGCCTGCAGCTTCTTGAGGGCGGTGTCGTAGACGGCGAACTTGCCGGTGGTGCCGTCGGGCAGCACGCCGTTCACGAAGTCGGCGGCGCTGACGGCGATGGTGCTTGTCTCGCCCATCTGCGTCACGTGCCAGTACCAGCCCGCGTTGTCGGTGAAGTAGGCGGCGACGAAGGCCTGCGTTGCGGTGTTGTTGGACATGTAGTCGTCCACGTAGGACGTGACGGTGGAGGAGTACATGGCCTGCGGCGTGCTGTTGGCCTGGAGCGCTCCGCACGCGCTCTCGAGACTGGCGAAGGCTGCGAGGGGGACGTAGGCGGTGGTGGGTGCGAGGGCCAGGTCGGCGCGCGCGGGCACGGCAGCGAGGCCGCACAGCAGCAGCAAGGCCACCAGCGCCAGCACGCACGCCGGCTGTGACAGACGGGCGGGTTGCATGCTTAATGAACACTTCCGGTATGAAGTTGAGGAACCGGGTAAATCCTTTGATAGCTTGCGATGTACGCACGATAGCCTTTTTTTCTTTTGTTTCGCGTGCAGGCGGGGTATTAAAAAACACAGTGGGCGATTCCACAGGTGAAATAAAGGAGGGGAAAGGGGTGAGATGAACGAGTGGTCAGTAATCGATGAGAGACAAGTCTGGCGGGGCTACATTGGGGTGCGCCGGCCAGGAGCGGTGCTGCTGGGAAGTCTGTGTTTGGTGCTTTGCTCGTACCTTCGTCTCTCCAAAAGCAGGAAAGGGTATCTTCTATGCAACTAGCAGACACCGGCGGGTGTGCATGCTACTACGGTTTCCTTCTAGACTGTGCTCCAAATTTACAAAGAAACAACACCAGAGAATAGTAATAAGAAATGAAGAAAAAGAAAAAACGATTCTCAGAAAAACTGTCCCGCGTTGATGTTACACGACGAAGGGAAGAGACAGAGCTGCGAGAAGCTGTGCACGATGCGTCTGTGCTAATGAGAGACTCCCACAAAAAGCCGCTTGCATAAATTTTTTTTTTTTTTTTGCTACATGCGAAAGAAGAGCAAATCAAACTAAATCGAAAAAAAAGGAACATAAGCATGAAAAAGAAAGAGGCAGAATACGGTAGAGCGGGAAAACCGACAGACATCACAAGAGAAAAATGTACACGCAGTTTTTTTTTTTTTTTTTTGTGGCAAAGAAAGGAATAAGGTCAAGACACATCAAGCGCAACAACAAGAAGTACATCACATAGCGAGTGCGGCCAAAAAAAAAAAAAGAGAATGAAGAGATCGTTTTCAAGACCCTTTTCGCACAAACGCGTCAGTGGGGATGCCTTCTGATTCGCAAGTGCGGAGGGAGGGATGCGCACACAAGGGGCGGAGCTTACTGTGCCTTTGGAAAAAACAAAAAAAAAACAGACAGGTGATGAGAAAGGGAAAGGGGAAAGAACAACAACAAAAGAAAAAAACAAAAGAAAAAATACAAACCCAGTGAAAAGAAAAAAGACCAAAGAGTAAAGTAAGTTTAAGATGCAATTAAATCTAATGTTAACATTGTTCAACTTTTTTTTTTTCTAAATGAAGAGCTGCCTACATTTGCGTGGGATTTGCCCGTTGTTTACACAAGCACATAGAGAGACGTCTGTATTTGTATATGCCTATAAAAAACAAACAAACTAAAGAGGCGACGGACAAGGAGGTAACGAAACTAAAAGGAAAACAAGCCTTGCGTTCCTGAGCATTAAGAAAGGGAAAGCAAAAGAAAGTGCACATTAACGGCGTAGAGGAAGACAAATAGACGGGACAAGAGGAAGAGAAGAAATCGCCATCACGGCGTTTGCTTCTGGTACACAACGTAGTCAAAACAACAGCAACAACACACAACAATGAGGCAGGCGTGAACATAAGGGGGAAACAACAGCAAAAGACAACGAAGCGTTTTTACTTTGTCGTGCTAGGTGAAGCCCAACCGCAAGAACAACAGGCGTAAAAAAAGAAAAGAGGCATATATGATTTGCGACGATAGGAGCCAATGCTTTTCATGGACAGCGAGCAATGGAAAAGTACATAACACAAAGGACCTAGCGGAAGAACGAAGAGCAGAAGATAGCGTACTCTGATGGTTATTTTCTGAGGTGTCTAAACACATACGAAGGTAAAGGATTATTAATTTTTTGTTGTAAGCCTCTTCCTATCATTTTTTCTCGTTTATTTATATAGTGCGTTCAATCACACAGGTGGAGCAATAGCGGCGAGAGTTGTTTGAAGTCCCTGGTGCCATATCCATCTTATTATTATTATTTGCAACAAAACACACCACAAAAGGACAGAAGAGCGTCACTTGGATAGTAGTAGAATAAAAAAAACAAAAAAGAAAAACGGGCAACGCGCTGTGATGGAGAAAAAAACAAGAAAAAGAAAAGGGAAGATATAGGAGAGGAAAAAGTGAAAACATAAGAAACGAGCAGCTTTAAGTTCAAAAGGCCCAGTTTAGCCAAACGTTGTTAGGCATAAGATGAGAGATACACAAAAACAAAAACAAACAAAAAGAAGCGCAAAAACAAGAATACGCGGACGGCACATGCTGGCCAAAAAAAGAAAAAAAGAAACAAATTAAGAGTGAAAGAACGCAAAGATAACTTCTTTGTTTCTTTTCGTTACCGAGACCGCCCATCGTCGCTATCGCTGCTGTTTGTCACGGAGGCTTCACTGGTCGTGCAGCTTGAGTACGTGTCACCATCAGAAAACACCGAGCTTGAGTCTGTCGTGGAAGATCCGCTGTGCGAGTTTACTCCGGTGCAACTTGTGCCGCCGCCCGCCACGGTGCCCTCCGCGTGCCCCTTCCTCGTTGGCGAGGACCGGCTGTCGCGTGAGTCGTCAGCGAACGAGCGATTGTCATGAGAGCGGAACTGCGGGGAGTCGGACTCGGCTCCCTCCGTCTGCTCCGCCAGATCGTCCTCCATCACACACTCGAAGCAGCAGCAACACACCACCACCATCGCCACCACCAGAAGAGCAACGATGCCAAGGACGAGGATCAGAATGGCCCACCACGGGAAGCTGCTGCCCTTTTTCTTGTCGGACGGGGCAACGGTACTCGTAGTAGACGGTGTTGCACCACCCCCCGTCGGCGGTGTCGTTGAGGTAGACGGTGTGGGCGTGGTGAACGTGGGGTCATCCGTCACGCAGAGTACTGCGTAGTCCGACACACCCGAGTAGGGAATGAGGCCCGGGAGAGCAGGGTCGGTGCTGTAGAGCACAAAGAGGAGCTGCTCGGCCGGGCGTGTGCCGGAGGTGAAATCCTGCGTCGCCACCAACGTCCTTGTTGTCACGCCCTTCTCTGTGTCGACCCAGTAGTAATCCGGCGGAGCGGCGGCGGTGTCGAAGGTGGCGGAGACAAACACCTTGCCCACGTCCTCCCCCGTCATCAGGGTGTTGGCTTCCTTCTTCTTGGCAGCCGTCGTAAGGGCAACGACGGTGCCCTGCGCGTTGACGGACTGACAGATCTCAAGGAGCTTGCTGAAGGGCCGGATGGGCATGAAGTTTGTCGACGAGGCGAGGTACATCGTCGCGTCTGTGGGAAGAACGACGAGGCTGCCCAGGAGCACCAGCAGCAGCAGCGCCGTCGCGCACAGCGACTGGACACACGACCGCGACTGCATCGTTGAAAGGAGCTGAGGCGCGCGAGACAGCAACAAAAAGTCTTTTTTCCTGTTATATATTAGTGTGTGTGTGTGTGTTTGTTTGTTTGTTTGTTTGTCTGTGTGTAGAAAGACGCACTTTGATAAAAGGAGCACACAAAAAAGGAGCGTGCAAAGAGAGGAAAGGCGCTGGTGTGTGCGTGTACGCTGATCACAATCACAACTAACCGTGATAACGCGGTCGAGCATAGGAGAGGGAAAAGAAATAGGCAAGAGAGTGGTGAACGATGAAGGGCGGTCGTCATGGGGGGCATGTGCAGCCGTGCGTAGCCGCGCCGTTTGGGACATATTGAGTTGCTAGCAGCCGCGCACGCGCACTCTGAAGCACCGGAAAGGCAATGAAGGCGCTCAACTTCATTTTATACGCTTTCGGAGAGAGGAAAAAAAAAAAAAAGACGAGAAAAGCGCCAAGGTCAATTCCTGACACTCCGCACTACGGAAATTGAAACGTAGGTATTGATTACTCACAGACATCAGCGATGCAAAGGAACATTGGAAGAAGAAGAAGAAAAAAAAAGCAAAGCGTCGGCTAAAAAAAAAAAAATGTCGAGATCTAAGAAATACGCTTTCCAGATAACTATACAAATCATGAAATCGATCTTGAGGGTTTTTTTTTTTTTGGAAAATGAGAGAGACAAAGGCAAGAGGTTTTGCGCTTGTTTGTTGGCATCTGAGACGCAGGGAAAGAGAAAAAAAAGAAAAAGGACCGCTAGCTTCTTTTTCCCCGTGACAATGCTTGTAGAGGAATAGGGTTAACATGGGGTTGGTGGAGACACAGAGAGAAAGAGAGAGTCGGCGCAAAGAGGTAGCGCTACATCGCGCCTCTGTGCTAAAGCATGCCGCCACAGAAGAAAAAAAGAAAAACGGACGGGGATGAGCACATGGGCCACACAAAGAAAAAAGAAATAAAGAAGCAACACAGTTCACATCAGGCACGCAAAAAAAAAAAATAAGCAAAAAAGGGAGTAAAAAAACACAAATAAAAATCGGAAGCCTGCAAAAGCCGCGTTCCAAATGGAATGCACATCACGTAGGGAGAAAGAAGCGAAAGATAAAGAAAAGAAAGGCGAGGCACATAATTTTGAGGAGAAAAAGAGAAGAGATGGAGAGCCCACAAGTTGCGTTGTTCGACACTCCCTCCTCTATGAACAGAAAAGATAGTAAGAAAAAGAATAACCAATAGGAGGTAAGAGACAATAACGGAAACAACAAAAAAAACAAACAAACAACAGAAAAAGCCAAAGAAATAAATGGAGGACGACGCTGCATAAACAAACTACTCCGTGCGCCCCGTCGCCCTACCATTGCGGGACTCCTTGGCGGACTCGGTGGAGAAGGAGCGGTTGGTGCCGGTGTCGCCGGAGTGCGTGCTAGACTGGTCCGAGTCGTTCTCGGTGTCGTAGGAGCTGCCCGCCCCAGAGCGCCGCGCTGTTGACCGGCTCGCCCCCTCGCTGCGGTTGGGGTACTCCTCGTCCCTGGACTCCTCGCCTTCCTCGTCCTTGTTCTTCTTGCAGCAGCAGCAGCACAGCACCACCGTGACGATGGCAGCGATGACGGCGACGGAGCCGAGCACGATGATGAGGATGGCCCACCACGGGAACTTCTTCTTCTTGTTTTCCTTAGGGACCTCTACGGGGGCAACGTAGTAGCTGTACATGCAGGCAATCGGGTACGACTCCGTGCCGTCCACATTCACGAGGCCGTCGAGACTGGCGCTATACACCGCGTAGGGCTGAGCTGAAGTGTTAACTGGGTAATTCGGAGCCCACTTTCCCGAAGTCACGATACCGTCCCACGCCTCCGTGTCGCCACCGGGACGCCACATCCACATGTTCGCATTGACCGTGTCCATCGTGGCGCTCACGTACGCGGAGGCGACGGAGGCCGCTGTCAAGGCCGCTGTCAGACCCGAGAAGGAGTCCGTAGCGGGGCTCACCAGCGCCGTTGCGTTGCTCTGCACAGCCGCGCAGGCCGTCTTGAGCGCGCCGGCGTCGCTGGCGAGGGCGTAGGTGGTGGTGGTGAGGAAGACAACATCGGGATCTGCCTGGGCTGTGGTGGCGTGGAGAGCAAGAAGGAAGAGCACAACGGCAGCCACAGACAACACCGGCGCACGGCGTGAGAGTTGCTTTACAGACACATACATCTTTCTCCCTGCGATAGCGGCGATGATGGAGTGAAAAGGAAAGAGGAAGAGGCAGAGGCTGTTATCTTTTTTATTTTTTTATGCCACACACAGACACAGACACACACAACTACACACTGAGCTGAACGTAAGAGGGAAGATTAGCAAAAAAAGAGAGAAAAAAAGAGAATGTCAGCAGCAGCAAGTGGTGGACGAGTCGCAGATTAACCTTTATACCGCTTTTGTTTTTCTTCTAGTGGGGCAAGCGAGGGAGAGAAGGGAAGGAAGAAGAGAGGGCAAAGGTAGCAGGATATCCGTGTATGAATGCAGTGCGTGCGCAACGAGATGGTCACGACAAATGCACACAAAGAGGATGGTATTAAAGGCTTTTCAACTCGCGTTGACATCTGTGAATGTCAATGAGAAATACGAATCATACCAAAAAACAAAATAGCATGGCGGCAAGAGTCACTGAACTGAATCGGTGGTTTTTGCCCAGCTTATTGCGGTATGGAAGCATTCGTTGTCTCCGCAAAAATGAAAAAAGAGAGACAGTTGTGGGCAAAGAGCCATTGGCCCTGACTCTCTCGATATAGCATAGAAAGAGCTAACGTCGACACGCAATACCTTCTCACTCTACACTCATTCTTTTTGAGATTCTAAAACGCAAACAGAATTAAAAGAACACAACAAAGCAAGTTGGAGTAACAAAAAAGAGAAGAAGACTAGAAACATACGAGCAAAAGAAATGTACACAGGAGAGAACGAGAAAGGGAAAGAAAAAAGAGCGCCTCAGAGCGCAGGAGAGGATCAATGGTGAAACACATAGCGACTTGAAAGCTTCCTTTTTGCCCTTTCCAGGCAAGACAAAAAACAGAACAGAAACTTACCTCGCGAAAAAAAAGAAGAAAAAAAGGAAGGAAATGAAATGAAGAGGCAACGAAGCAAAGAGGCAAGGCGAAACTCGAAAGGGGCAAGAGAAGCCTCTGAAACTTTTTTTATTTGTTATTAGTCGAAAACTACACTAAATCCAACACTCGTAACCTTAGATCTCGCTTAAAGAGTGCGCAAGATGTGTAGGCAGAAGCGACATCACTACTTTGTATCGACCACCTCTGCTATGTTTCTTTTCCTTCTGCCTTTGCCACCTAGCTCTTGTGAGAGGTCCGGATGCGAAGCCTCACGCATCTCTACATCTACACACAAACACACAGGCAAAACAAACAAAACCAGTCGGCAAGAAAGAGAAAGACAAGAAAATGAAAAAGGAGCGGACACACAGCTGACACACTCGCAGATGACAAAAAATGGATACGAGTCAAACAAAGGAGAAGGGCCAACGCGGCAGCGCATTGAAAAAGACAGATTGGTTTGCGTGTGAGAAAAAATAAAAATAAAAATGAGAAATGAAGTTTGAAGGGGGAAAAATGAAAGCTACAGCTGTGAAGAGCGGAGGGGCGCGGGCCAGTCGACGGCGTCCAGCCGGCCACCCGTCAGGCTGCTCTCAACGACGCTAGAAAGGTTGTGATAAAGAAAAAAAACAAACACACACACAAGCAAACAGGGAATAACGCAACCACCAACAACCAAAAAAAAAAAAAAAAGAATTTAGTAGTCGGGGATAGGGGAAAGAGCAGCTCCGACGCTGGAAAAAGAAAAGAAAGAAAAAAGAAAACTCCTACTAGTACACATGTTTCACAGGCGTATATAGACATACCGCAGATATATAGAAAAGAAAGCAAATCTGATGAGTGCTCCAACAAGAACGGAAAGAAAGAAGGTAAAGAAATAGTCAAGGGGATACGAAGTCGTACTTGCAGGGTGCCGTCGTGGGCGTGGCTTAACGGAGAGAAGAAAGGAAGCGCCAAAGGGTTTCATGGCCACGCTTGAATTGAGAAAAAATAATAATACTCTGAAGTAGTCTTTACAAATCACTAAGGGAAAATCAATCAAACACTCACATATAAAAAAGAATAAGCAACATATATATATATCTTTTTTTTAGCCAATGACTAAAGAAGAAAAAAGGTAAGGTCGAAACAGTCCCTGAGATGCTGCTACAGTTTACTCAAAGAAACTTGAGAGAGAAAACAAGCCGCTTCACGAATTGGCACGCTTTCTCCGCTTCTTGATCCAAATTTAACAACAGCAAAGAGCAAACTTTTTTTTTTTTCGCTAACACATCCTTTCTTATAGTGAGCTGGCTGAGGACGCTGTGCTGCGCGAGGATGCGGAGCTGCTGCCACCGGTGGCGCTACTCCGACTCCTCGTGCCCCGCGATGAGCCTTCTCGACTGCGCGATCCCATCGAGGAGGAGGAGGCGGTGTCCACGCTGCTGGACGCAACGGAGGATGTCGCAGACGATTCGGAGTCGCTGCTGCCCCCTGTGCTACCCGTCACGCCGCTGCTCTTGCTCGATCCACGGGACGAGAAGGAGCTGGAGGAGGCCGACGTACCCGAGTAGCTGCTGCCGGTGCGGCTCGTGCCCCGCGAGCTGAAGGAGCCGCTGCGGCTGGTGAAGGCACTGTCGTTGCCGTCGTCGTCTGTGTAGCGCTTCTTCTTCCGGCAGCAGCAGCACACCACCACCACGATCACCAGCGCAATCACAACGACGCAGCCAATCACGATGATGAGGATGGCCCACCACGGGAATTTCTTCTTCTTGCTCTCCAAGTCAATTATCGGGTCACTACTCTGGCAGGCCACGCCGTCCAGGGCCGCGGTGCCATCCACGTTAATCCACCCCTTCAACGACGCGTCATATGCCATGTACTTTAGCGTGCCAATCGCGTTCGTGCCGGCCTCCATCTTCGGGTAGCCCGGTGCCCAGTTCAGCGGTATGCTGGTGTTCTCCACCCGCGTGCAGGTCGGACCTGTACAGAAGAGCCCTGGGCACGCGGTAGACTTTCCGTCGTCCCAGCACCAGCCATCTAAGCTGCCCATCTCCGGCACGTAGAAGCCACCGAGGTAAACTTGCCCCGTCGGCACGACCTCCGCGAGCACACTAGACATGTTGGCCGAGTAGATGGTCAGGGCGCCGCGGTTGATGTTGGTAGCGTTGGGATCGTTCGCGTTGACGCAGGCGTCATAGAGGCCGTGGATGGCGAGGGCAGTGGTGGGGTTGGCCGCGGCGTAGGCAGCCGGATACTGCGAGGCCGTCAGCGTGGTCCGGTACACGAAGGCGTGACTCGGGGCTGCGGCAAGCGTGAGGAGGAGCAGCAGCAGCAGCAACAGCAGCAGCGGGGACAGTGAGGGGAGGCGCAAAAGGGGCGTCTGAGGCGTGGGCTTACCGCGCCTTGTTGAGGGCGAGGGCAGCAACGACGACATGATGCGACGGGCGAGGAGGGGGGGCTTTGCGTTACCGTAGGAAACTGGTTATATATATATTATGTGTGTGTTTAGTGGTGTGTCGACTCTTTTTCTAAGATGGAGAAGAAGGTTGCGTGTAGGGTCCCCTTCTGTGTGAGCACGCCGGGTGGCGACGAGGGAGGTGGGCAAGAACAAGCCGCAATGACGGACTCACAAAGTCACAACACAACAGGGGGAAAAATGATTTTAGCTAACGACTGAATATTCTTTTATTTATTTAGTAAGTCCCTTTTTTTTTTTTCTTGATCTGTTTCCCCTTCTTGACGCAATGATGCGAAATCTGTTTCCACGTTCGAGCTGCTCGGGGGAGCGTCACAGGAGAGAGAGAGAGAGACGCATCAGGGTAAGGTGGGAGGACAACAACAATTACCGAATGGCAGAGGAGACGGCATGGCAAACCGAGAGAGGTAGGATGTTTAGAAGAGGTGTCGAACAGAGGATGTGCAGAGCAGACAGCGGCGGCGGATTTTTTTTTCAGGTCCCTAGCGAAGACGAACGCATAAGACGCAGACCATTTACGAGAGACGCGAGCCCCTTCCCTCCTCCTCTCAAGAGGACAGGACATGGCGAGGCGAAGAGAACCATATGTCTATACGTGTTGCCCGAGTAGAACAACGGACACAGACGTGCACCGCGGAGCTGGAGTGGCGAAAAAAGCTTCCACTTTTTGTTTTTTAGAGAAAAAAGTTTACTCTTTCAGAGAAAGAGAAAAAAAAGAGCATTTAAAAAGAGAGACAAAAGTAAACGAACGGTATTTTTCCGTCAAGAGAAACCGCACTGAAAGGGCAGCTTTGGGACCCCCAAAAAGAAAGAAAGAGGGGGAACATGAAGTGCCAAAGAGTACTGGAACATAGAATAGCGATAGTGGCGACGTCTTCGTCTGCTACATATCAGCGCCGAAATTCATCATAACAGCAAAAAAAAATAAATAAATAATTAGCATAACGAAGGAAAGCCGGGGAAAGAAGTACCTCTTAAGCAACGAAGGTTCCACACATCCGCTATTTGGAGATGGCAAACTAGAGAAAAAAATAAAAAAGAAATAATGGACACATAAAAAAAGAAGTTTCAATAACAACAACAACAAAACGGGGTTTGAGCGCAGCAAACAAACAAACAAATACATACATACATATATATATATATATATATATGTATATGAGGCTCCTCTTATGAGTCTGTAATGCATCTTCTACGGTGATGCGCGTGAACGGAAGCACTACAGGCACGTCTCCAGCTCTCTATCAAAAAAAAAAAAAAAAAAAATTAAAAGGAGATAAACGTATAATATCATATTAACAATACACATCCCTCACCGCGTACAGAAAAGATCACACACGGAAAGAAAAGAGGGAGAGAGAGAGAGCAAACACGGAGCAGCTTGTATGGTGCATAACGTTTTAGACAAAGGAAGTAGCAGATTTGCCGAAAAGAGAAAAAAAATTAAAATATGGAGAAGAGAATATGTTCATGTGTATAGTAGCTTCCTCACTGTACGAAAAAAAAAGAAGAAGAAGCAACTAGACCTCTACGGGAATGCACCGGCGTGAAGGGAAAAGAGAGAGAGGCGATGGCAAGGGAGGGCTGAGAAACAACCACGCTGCATCTCAACCCTTGCCTGCCAGCACAACACAAACACGCAAATGTCACTCAGCGAGAAAAAAAAAAGAGAGAGAGAAGAAGAGTGCAATCGCAGAAGCATAGTTTAAGAGGTGTTAATGCATGTTAAACAAAGCCTCCACTTTCTTTGTTTTCCACATGAATAGCTACACTCACTCGAGACAGAAAGACACACATCGACCCTTTTGGAATTAAAAAAAATGAAAGAAGAAATAAACAATGTCATTGGAAGAGGAATTGGACCATCGGGACAAAGCCACAGATGATCGTCCACACGCACACACACACGCGCACATACACACACAGGCGTTTTACGAAAGGCGGAGGAGAGGAGCTTTGCCACCGGTCTAATAGGCCGCAAGGGGCCACGACGAGAGCAGACGTGATGTCTATGCATCATGACAACTTCGCGTGCCGGTGCACTCTTTCTCTTTCTCTTTCTGTCTGTGTGTGTGTGCGCGTGCGGATACAGAAACATAAAGGGCCGCCATTTTCTCTCTTTCTCGAGCGCACAGTGTGGTTGCTGGGGGGCTTAGCGCGAAGGGGAGCGCGCGCTGCTACGGCTGTCCACGCTGGAGGCAACGGACGAGCTATTGGCGGAGGATGTCCCCGAGTAAGTGCTGCTGGCGGGGCTGCTTCGGCTAGACCCCGTAAAGCTAGACGCGCGAGACGAGAGAGCTGAACTTCCCGTAGACGAGGTGCCGGTGCCGCTGCTTCGGCTAGACCCCGTAAAGCTCGACGCGCGAGACGAGAGAGCGGAGCTTCCCGTCGACGAGCTGCCCGTGCCGCTGCTCTTGCTCGACCCACGAGACGAGAAGGAACTGGAGGAGGCCGACGTACCCGAGTAGCTGCTGCCGGTGCGGCTCGTGNCACCACCACGATCACCAGCGCAATCACAACGACGCAGCCGAGCACGATGATGAGGATGGCCCACCACGGGAACTTCTTCTTACCGTCGCCATCCGTCACGAGGGTGACGCTCTGGCAGGCCACACCGTTGAGGGTCGCGGTACCCTCCACGTTAATCCACCCCTTCAGCGACGCGTCATACGCAACGTACTTGAGCGCGCCGATTGTGCTGGTGCCTGCCGCCATCTTCGGGTAGCCCGTGGACCAGTTGGCCGCTACGATGTTGTTGACCGGCGTTGCGGTGGCGCCGCTGGCGAACTGCACGGCACTTCTCCCCTCCGAGGTGCCACTCCAGTACCATCCGTCGGTCGCGGCATCGTAGTACCCGCCCATGTAAAACTGGCCGCTGGGAATGGCGTCGATGACGGTCTCGAATAGGGAGGGTGTCAGCACCGTCAGCGCCTCGCGGTTGTCGGGCGAGGCATCGGGGCTGTTTGTGTTTAAGCAAGCAGCGAAGAGGCCACCAAGGGCGGGGGTCCCGGTGTACACACCGGGCGGCTGGTCAGCAGTGAGGGTGGTGGTGTATATGGCCGCATAGGACGGGGATAAGGCGGCGCAGCTGAGGAGGGCAACGAGGAGCGCCACCTTGGCAACAATGCGACGTGAAAAGAGCATTGGTGGTTGATTGTTTTCTCTGTGACTTAATAGAGAAAGCGAGAGCGAGGATGAGGGGGGGGGGGTGCGCGTGCTCTTTAGTTTTCGCTCTTTACCTCTTCTTCTTCTTCCTTTTTTTTGTGTGTTGCTTTGGTGCGTAGGAAGATAGCGGGGACAGTGCTCGACTCAAAGAGGCTCGACAAACCTCGGGCTTGCGTGATGAGAGGGGAGAATGAGAGGATAAAAAAAAAAAAACAAATCAAACAAAAAAAGACTTTACACGCGGACAACAACTCAACTTGTGGAATGAGAATATCCGCAGGGGTCGACTACACGCAAGCGAGAGCAGGAGGACGACAGAAAGACGCAGTGCGCTCGGCAAAAAACAAAACAAAACCGAATGATTGCGGATGCAGTAGTAGTACCACACATACATACACATTCAAACAACGTAAAACATAATTCATCGCGGAAATGAGGTAGAGAGGGAGACGGAAAATTGACGAGAAAACGTGGAGATGACGACGCAGCGAAAACCACGCGGTGCTGAACTGAGCGGCTTTGAGAGAAGTGGAAGTAGAATAATAATAATCTGTCCACCCACCAGTAAAGGTCTCTGATGAGGGATTCGAACCAAACTCGACAGGAGAGACACACAGAGGGGAAGAAAGCACACAGAAGAGTTTCTCTTTATAGCCTGCACGAGGAGAGGCGCAAGAAACACGCCTGGGTGCGCTTACGTCACAGCGGAAGAGGTTCCCTCTGCGCACCCCATTTCTCTCTACCACCAAGGCAACTCATAATGAAAAAAAACAAAACAACAACAACAACAACAACTCGGCGGCGGTTTGCGTCCATATTCGCCACGGTGAAGAATCTGAACAAACATTGAGATTCAGCAACGATTTTTTTTTGTTTTGTTTTTCTATCGGTAGAAGAGAAAGAGAAAGAGAAGAAATCAGACACGTAGCCAACGTCAATTCACATTTCAGAAAAAAACAGAAAAAGAAA
>JASAOD010001831.1:0-39078 GCA_030849845.1 Crithidia brevicula | reverse complement strand
TAAGAAGACGCGAAAAGGAAGCGAGAGAAGGAGGTGCAAAGACACGAGGATAGCTGCTGCTGATGGGGGGTCGAGGCCGTGTACGGTCTACTGGACACTAAAGCAAGCAAACGAAAAATAAGATGCAAAATATTCATGAGCGAGTGGAAGTCAGTAGCGCGGTGAGGTTAAATATAGAGAAATGGAGAGAACGAAGAGGAAGGAGATGAAAGAGAATAGAACTTGCAATAGGGGGAGTAGAAGCGCTACTCAAATTCATGGAAGCTGCTCTTTTCAGCTGATTGAAATTGAAAAAGATACACTTGGAAAAACCTTTGCTGAATTCTATCACAGCAGCTACGCAGTTTTGATACCACTATTCGATTAAGCGCATCAACAAGCAGCCTCTGCGCAGTGGCGGGTTCGATACTCTCCATTTCTTCCGAAGCGTGGAGCTACAACAAATGCAATTATTTTCGAATGGACGTTCCTTTTTGAGCTTTGTCCCATTCAAGAGACACATGCGTATTACAAAAGAGACCTGAAGTGAAAACGTGAAGACTACATTCTTCGCTGTTCATGCTTTTTAAAGGGAAGCAGTTGGGTAGAATAATTAAAATAACAAAAGGCAAAACTCCTAAAGGCTATCTCGCTTTCTCAGCATATTGCTTTGTGTGGTCTTTTACAGTACGCGGTGTCCACTCCAAAAGAAAACAAAGGAGACGATGCCCGTAATAATATTAAGAGCCACTTGGAAAGGACAAAGATGGTCTTCTAAAAAAAGAAAAGCGCGAGGAAAATGAACTCTCCCACTAACACACATGCCGTCACTATTGCGAGAGAAACACAGTGACGTTCGTTCAAGAGGAAACGAAGCAACACAGGCTGACCGCTATTGACTACGGCATAAACATTTTACAGCAGATCTTAATTTTCTCTGCAGTTGCAAAGACTGTGTCGTGGAATGGCCATGCTCTCAGACACAAACGTGCACAAGCGCTGTAGCTCGGGGGCACCGTCTGATACTTGTTTATTTTTCCTGCTGATGTTACCTTACGTTTAATATTTTGGATTTGAAAAGAGTCTCCTTTTTTTGTTTGTTTAACATGTGCAGCATAAGTCTCGTAAAAAGAAACGCTTTCACAGCGCAACGATCAACACGCACACTTACACTTTCATGCGTACGGACACATCTGTGTTTTGCGTTCCGTTCATGTAGATATGAAAAGAATTTAAGAAAGAAAAATAGGAAGGGAAGCAGTGCGCCGCATCACTCAATGAGGCTCGCTGCATGGACAGCACGATGATAGCCAGTCAGCGAGCATGTGGCCGGCACCGTCCGACGCAGCGCACAGGCCAGCTGTTTGAGATCTGTGGCCGTCATCACACGCACCAGCCACACCTCCTCGGTAAAGTCCGTGAAGTTGGATATATCCATTGTCCGCTTGACTCGACGGCTGCTGCTGCTGCTGCTGCTGTAGCTACTCGTCACACTAGGTACAGACGCCAACGGTGGCTCAAGATACTTTGCGGTGGCGAGCTGTGCCGCAGTGATCTCCGCCTCCTGCACCTTCATCGCTTTCGTCTCGCTGAGGAAGCGACCGAGAAGGGCACTGCTCTGCACGCCATTGGCATTGGGGCTGCTGAAGATTCGCGAGAGGAAGAAGGACGAGCGTCGCACGCCCACCAGGCCCTTAATGCACACCGTCCGTTGCGCCACATCGCTGTGGAAGTCCTCGTGGAGGCGCAGGCGGTCGAAGGAGGGCCACATGCGCACGGCGTCGATGCGGGCCATGCAACGGTGGTGCAACTCAGCGGCCTTGCTGGACTGGCTCACGTACAGTCGATGGCGTGGTGCGTCGAGGGTGAGCACACGAGTGTGCCACAGGCTCTCTTCGAAGCGGCCTTGCTTCTCAACCACGAATTGCGACGGCGGCGGTGGCGTTGGCGGTGCTCGTGGCGTTAAAGTGGCGGCGGACGCAGTGATACTGCTGCTGCTGTTGTGCAAATGGTGTCGAAAGGAGTGTGGGTGGGTTTCTTTGAAGACGGCCTCGTAGGGGTGATGCGATGTCCTGCGAGGGCACTCGGTGGACGAATCCTCCAACACCGGCGAAGCGTCTTCGTCCTTCCCCATTTGCTGGAAGCGAAGAAAAACTGAAACTTCGCTTGCGTTTTTGTGTTGTTGTTGTTGTTTCTATTCTCGAAAAAAGAAGAAAAGGAAGGGAAAAGGAGAAAATGTAGAATATCAGTTCAACAGCGATATTCGTGCTAGTAACGTAGACGTGCAGTGATAGGTTTAGCAGCAGCGAAGTCACGCGCTGTCGCTGCACTATAGTGGAGTAGACAGAAAAGAGCAGAGCATCTGGAGAAGAGATGGACAAAGAGAGATTTCATTTCAGCTGAGCTGCACACCACAAAAAATAGCACTTAATAATAATTTCATGTGTCCCATTGACCGTTAAACTCGTATGCATACCATCTAGATGGGTTTTTTTTTTTTAAGCGTAGTCAGCACAACAGAGTGGCTTGTTGACGCTAGCAACAAAGGAAAAGGAACACACTCGTGAACACTACAGAAGCTTTCAATTGAAAATTTGCTCTCTCTCTCTCTCTCTCTCTCTCTCTCTCTCTTGGTGACGATCTCAGTGATAGACACATACAGAACTCTTATGTCTTGTTTGGTTTTCCTCACAACATACCCATGGCAATGAAAGACAATTATTAATGTAAAAGACCTGCAATACGAAAGACAATGCAACAGCCACAGCTGAGGGGAGAAGAAGTGAAAAGGAATGTAAGGATTATCTGTTTGTGCCACATATTGCAGAGCACTAAATTTATATTCAAGCAAGATTTGTTTCGTATTGCGTTACAATGGCGCCTTGAGAAAAGAATGCAAAGAAGCTTGGTGAAGCAATGAAGCAATAAAATAAAATAAAAAATAGCAGTGAAGCCGTACCACAATTGGAAAATAATGGTAAAAAATGCGAATGCAAAATCAACAAAAAAAAAATACGTATCTCGATTGAAAAACCGGAGTTCAAGGCTTTCAGTCCAATGGTATACGTGCACAAACACTGCACTTCCGGTACTGCCCAATTACTTAACTTTTCAATAAAGATAAAAAGACAGAAAAAAGATACAAGGCAAACGAGGGCAGAGAGATGTATCGACAGTGCGTGCATTCACGCACGTGGAAAACAAATGCCGTTCCTCTCTGCCAAAAAAAAAAAAAAAAACTGATATAATGGAGCAAACGAACAAGTGACGTTAGTTGACAAAGGCTGACTGGCCCAAAGTTGCTGCGTACTTGCAGTTTAGTGTGGCTGTCCGCCACTGCATCAAGCTGTGCCTCATTGGACACGAATCAGACATGCATCGAGCGAGCATCCGCTGCATTCTTCTTTTTATATATATAGTGTATAAGAAGGAAATGGTTTAATATTTTTAAAAAAGGTCATGCCTCTTCACCAACGCGACTGTGCTAATGAGATACACGTCTCTCCTTTCACGCAGGCCGCATCCTCCACAGCAGCTCGCAGCGCAGCCTGGATCGGTGCGATATCTTCCCGCGTCATGCACCGCAGCATCCACATATCTACGCAGGTCACCGTCGCTGCTGTCAACACCTTCTGCTGCTGCTGCAGCTGGGGCCCTATTTCCTTCGAGAGAAGCTCGCCGCTCTCCACGTAGTCGTCATACTCCCTGGGCGTCATCTTTCGTCGACGCAGGTGAAAGAGAGAGGACACAGGAGAGGAAGCGGACCCGTGCTGCACCGTTGCGCCGGTCACGCAGAAGGTACACGGCGCATCGGCCATGCCATAAGGAATGCTGTGAATGAACCAGCTGTAGTGTGGCCACCACCGTACCTTGGCAATGTCCACCATGCAGTGATAATCCAGTTGGTTCACATCGCCACGTCGGCTGAGGTAGAGGACGTGGTGGACGGGGTCGATGGTGAGCACTCGCGTACTCCAGCTCTCCTCGCCTAGGCGGTTCGCCTTCTTTACGACAAACTGTTGCATGAGCGGTGGGCGAGAAGGAGATAATAAAGTGGTGAATGTTGATGGCCTTGTGTTCAGGGCAACAATCTTAGGTGTTAATCTAAAAAAAAAAACCAGCAAAATATGAATAGTAAAGAGTGGAATAAACCGAGCGGGGAGAAAAAACAACTGATGTTTATGGTAGAAAACAAAGAGAAACAATGTTTTGAGTGCTCGGTGTATGTAACTTAACACAGTCTTTTGTGTTTCTTTGTCGTTCCCTTGATGCTGATGATCTACCTAAAGACCATTCCTAAGAGCACAAGATGCTACTATGTAGAAGAGCAGAGATAATCGTGAGAGCCAGAAAAAAACGAGTAGAACACACGCAATTGCCTTATCAATGCAATAACGTGAAGGCTGCAACGAGAAACCAGAAAATAATTGGATTGTTCGCAGTTTTGCCGCCTCGAGACAGAGGCGAAATGAAAAATGGAAGCAGTATATGCAAAAAAACAAAAGCACGCGGTGCAGGGTATCTTTCTCTCTTCTTGTGTTCAAGTCTACACAACGCCGGTTAGGAGGGAAAGCGGCCCAACAGATGTTTGCACGAATGTGAAGGCAAAAGACAAGTAGGGGACGAGAAAGAGGAGATGAGGTGGTGGATGTGCGTTTGTGTATTTGATGACAGACTTAATAGAACACGGCCAATTTTAACCTTTTCACCACTAATTGCGTGATAGGACGCCATTCACTCTGATTTTTTTGTGTGTTTTTGATTAGACAGAGAAGCACACACAAAACTAATAGGGAAGCAAAGGACTTGCGGGCTAGAACTCCAACAACGACTTTTGTGCGGAGGTTGGGCATCAGCCACAATCCTTGTCGGGAGGTGCTGGGAAGGAGCAGCAGAAAATAAGCAGGAGTCAAAGAAGTATCTTTTTTCCCTCAGCAACGTGCTAAGAAGAGTACACACGCAAAGTGAGCGCTACATCGCACGGGAAACGAAATATGCAAGAGAGCCAGAGAGAGAGAAAAAGCCCAAAGGTACATTGAGAGCGAATGCCTGCCTAGCAGAAAAAAGAGAGACGAAAGGCACTTCGTTCCACGAGACAAAAATGGATGCGAACTAGAAGAAAAAAAAGAGCTGTCAAAATAGAAAAGCCACGAGGTACTTAAGGGCCCCTGTTGTTGGTGGTGGCGTGTGTATACGTTTATCAAAAGCGTGATTAGACTGCTCACCTTTACAGTAAAGTCAAAGGAGCAAAGCAAAGAGCATAGTTGATGCGACACAACACTATGTCCACATTTTTTCTCCACTGAACGAGACGAAGCAGTAAAGAAAAGAGAAGTGCAATAAAACTAGTCAAATAAAACATGCCTGTTCAAACAACAAGAATAGCGTACAAGAGACATTTGATAGCAAAGGGATGCCTCTGCGGTGGCTAAATTTATAAGAAAATAGACACACACAGTACGTCTCTATACAGCTGCAACCTTCACGCGTGCACCGCGTTGTGCTGTGAAGCACTCGGTGCATCACCTGTCACTGCGCCGCTCCCATATGACGGCGAGGACGTGGCTTGAATGGTGCCTCGTACACACCCACTGTCTGCCACAGCGCCTCGAAGAGCCGCCAGCACGGGTTCGATGTCTTTGCGCGTCACACACCGCAGCACCCACACATCACAGACGTACGCTTGCTGTGGTGGTACCGCATTGGTCCACAGTGTGCTGTCCTTCCCAATCACCACACAACTTCTCGCAACTGCATCTCGCTCGTCTCGTGTAATGCGACGTGTGCGGGGGTGAAAGATGCGGCTCATGGCCGATGTGGTGCCGTGGTTAATCGTGCTGCCTTCCACACAGAAGGTGAGAGGCGAGTTGCCGAGGAAGTAGGCCGTGCTGTGAAGGATTCCGCTGTAGTGCGGCCACCAGTTCACCCGCTTGATCTTCAGCATGCAGTGGTGCTCGATGTTGTCGGCGTTGCCACGTTGGCTGAGGTAGAGAATGTGGTTGACAGCATCCACGGTGAGAACGCGGGTGGACCACGCCTCCTCGCCTATGCGGTTGGCCTTCTCCACAACAAACTGTTGCATTGCCGATGCTTCGTGCTCAGTAACTCTTTCTATGCCCAAACACAGATCGAGACACGCACACCCACACGAGAGAATGAAAGCTATCGGTAAGGACAAAAAGGCGCTGTTTGCACCTGCAAAAAATTGTCTGGTAATAAGAAGCAGAAGAAGCAGAAAGGGGAAGAAAGAAGAGTGGTGATAGCAGTTCGGGAGGCGAGCTCTTCAGCACAAACATCACGGTGATTCGTGCAACTCATTTTTAATTGAGAGTCGAGGATGCGACGACAGGGGGCTGTAGCCAGAGAGACATGCATGCCAGTCATTGCAGAATTCGCAAAACACCACCGAGCATAAGCATCACAACATGAAAAGACCGCTTTCTTGAAAAACAAGAAAACGATCGCGTAAAAGAGAGAAAGAGGGGTGTTTCGTGATCACACTCAGTGTTGTTCAATGCTAAGAAGTACTCGACCTCTGCTGTTTGGGCATCCAAATAGCATATTTATATATAGTTGCGTAATCTCAATTTATGTTCTTTCCGTAGGGCGGTAATAAAGAGAAGCGACATTCGTTGAGCTCTTCAAAAAAAAGAACCTAACGGAGAGACGAGCAAAACAAGAAGGCGACTCTTTACATACCGCGAAACAAGGCGTCGTGTTCCATTACAAGGGAATAAGCATGTTTTTTTTCTGTTTGTTTTATTCGGTCCCTTTTTTTTCTCGTTTCGTAAAGACCCAGAGAAAGAGATCAGTTTTTTTTTTTTTTCAAATGAATAAATATATATGTATGTTGTTAAATAAACATAAAAGAAAAGGTGAATTCAAGAGACAGCCACAGCGAGCAATAAAGTCAGCCATCACCGCCAGGACAAAATCAACAACTTTTTCTGCGCGAAACAAAAAAGCAAAACCCCTTTAAAAGATATTTCAAGACCGGTTGCGAGAATGACGGCAAATTTTTCTTTTGTTGTTGTTTTCGAGGTATTGATGTCGGAGCGCCGGCTCTTTCTTGATTGGTGTAGCATTCTTCTTTCTTTTTTGTATATTCTTCTTCGTTCTTTAAATCTTTTTTTTTTTTTTTTAAGGGGTGCTTTGCGTCACAGCCTGGGCTGGGAGAATGAGACCAGAAGCAGCGACCACTCCACAAAGCGTGCGTCAGGCTACAGCTGAATCCCTTTCCACCATTCTTCTGTATGCGCGATGCCCCAAGGGACAGAGAGAGGATATGCCAGTGGCACATCCATAGTAGTAGTGGTGGTGCATGCGTGTGTATCGCATTTGGAAGTGAAGAAAGCAATAGTTTAAGTTGTTGTGGTTTTTTGTCTTCACCGAGGTGGATTCTGGCTTCGCCAAGAAGCGCGGACTGCAAAGATAAAAAAAAAAAACAAGCATCGATGAAAAGGGAGTGTATAATCGAGGCACCGACTTGCCCTCAAGAGAAAGAAAAGCAACAACAGCTACAAAACAATTATAATCAGGAAGCATGTATAGCGAAAGTAAAAAAAAAAAAGAGGGAGGGGAGGGAAGGGAAAACGAAGGAAAAGGAAAAAAAATCGTCAACATAGTGGGAAAAGAAAAATGTACACGACAAGCAGCAGCCCTTAACTTGCCGCTGCCTTCTGCGCCGGTGCCGCAGCGACCTTCTTGGTATCCGCAGCGGCAGCAGAAGCGCGACTCTCCGCGTAATTGTGCTTAATGCGGCTCAGGTCGCCCAGCACGTTGGTGGAGGTGAAGGGCTTCAACGCCTGACCATCCGGTCGCTTCATGCTCATCAGCGCCAACACCGTAGCCTCGTAGTTCACCATGGTCTCGAAGCGAATCATCCAGTACACCTGACGCCCCTTGGTGGTCTTGGAGGTGGGCGAGGCGACGTTCTCCGCGTCCCGCGCAGTCGGCGACGCCGGCAGCTCATCGGCATCCGAGGATGACTGATCTTCCCCGCCCGGGGCGGCACCGGCAAAGGCGGAGCGGTGCTGCTGCACAATGGCTGCTGCGTTGCTCTCCTCTCCGTGGCGCATGCGGGAGGCTGGGATCTCCACGCCCACAATGCGCAGCGCCAGCTGGGACTTGTAGACGGAGTTGAAGTTGCCCACGATGTGGATCTTGCTGAAGTGCGGCCACATCTGCACGCGCTTCACCTCCAGGGCATGGTGGTAGACGTTGCTGGGGCGGTTCTTGCGGCTGATGGCAATGGTGCCGGTGGCGGCGTCGATGGTGAGGATGCGGGCGGACCAGTTGCCCTGCTCGAAGATGCCCTGCTTGCGGCACGGGAGCTGAATCGGCGTGGACATGGTGGAGAGGAGAGAGAAAGAGAGAGGAAGATTGCGTAGAAGGGTAGACAGATGGATATGAATGAAAAAGCTGGAAGAAAAAAAAAACAGAAGACGGCGTTGTTAGCTTTCCAAGTGACATAAATGAATGTGGAGTTGTAAGAAAGTTCAACCGAAAAGGAAAAGTAAGAAGTTATCAGTTCAAGTCGTGGTGATTGAGAATACAGGTGTGGGCAAGGGAGAGAGAGAGAGAGAGAAAAGGGTAAAAGTCAAGAAGGATGAGCGTCATGAACATCAAGTGAAGTTCGAAATACAAAACACACAAATAAATTATTGGAAAGCAATTTCAATAGTGTGTTTGCAGTATCTCAGCGAGGTCGCGCAAGGTGAGATGGACAACAGCTCACCACATCTCGCCTCCAAATGTCCACCTCATAGAGAATATGGAAGAGCAGCAGAATGGTACCACAACTCTCTTGCCTCTTTGTCTTTGCTTATCCCTCTCCTCGAAACAGGAAGTGCTGGTTTACCGAGAGAAGCGTCTCGCATGCTGACTGATCACGTCCACAAGCAAGCTCCGAAGATCAGCACAGAAGCAACCACTGAAACCGAAAAGGACTTTCTCTGTTCATCACTGATCGAGTATTTTCTTATTATGCTCCGTTACGGTCAAGAGCGCAGACCTCAAGCCGCCATCTGATGGAATTGGCCCAGGTTGATACTTGCCCTCCTTTTTTTTGTAAACAATAAAAAGAACAATGAAAGGAAAGTTTGAGAAGCTCACGAAAACATGCGTTCTACGATCGTGTGCGTACACACATACCCAAAAGAAGCCCGCTGACGGGCTATGTTTTGCAGAAAGAAAAAAGAAATGACGCGCGAGTTGTGTGTCCACATTGCCAGCTCGCGTATCACCAGTGTAGACCGCCAAGGTCGCCCTCGATGAAGAGTGGAAACGGCAGAGCAAAGCATTCTCATCTATTGAAAACGCTACGCAAGAACAAGGTAATACGGCAATCGGTTTCCCTGACGAAGGGTGGACAACAGTCATCATCATAGAGAAGGATAAACAAAGGAAAGAGAAAAGAAAATCAAGAAATCGTGAGAGGAAAAAGACAAAAACAATGTTTCCCTGTGTACAGTGGCGGCAAGGATAATGTGCTAAAAAAAAAAAAGGAAATGTAAAGGTACTCAAGCGCACCTCCATGCCACAATGTGAAACAGTATTCAATAAATAAATAATAAACCTAGAAGAAAGAAAAAGATATCGCGAAGAAAAAAGTAGATAACTCATTGTTGAATCACTATGTAGCGCAAACGTCAGTGTTCTTGAAGCTTATATGGTAATAATTTCAGAAAACAAAAAGGTTTTATAGATGTGTAAAAGATATTCTGTGCATTTTTTAAAGAAACGTTGATTGCTGGCGTGACAGTAACTTCAACTTCACTGATTCCAGACACAGAGCAGAAAAGCTTCGTGTCGAGAAAAGAAAAAAAAAGATGCATCGCACACGCCATCACGGTCGCCGTGAACAGAAGGCAGCTCTCTACAGATACCACAGGCGTAAGCGACCCCCCATTCGAAAAAATATATACACCGATTAGCGAGTTGAAGACAAAAAGAGAAAAAAAAATAGAAGATAGCAACTGAATGGTGTCTCTCATCAATACCTGATGCTCTTCTTAAAACCCACCAATTGCAAGACTACAAAAAAAAGTCTACATAACGAGGTCATAAAACACAATTGCTACTTGTTGCTCGATAAACATATTTGCCAGATAACGTCACGATCAGTTTGCTGTATTTCCCTCTCCAGTGGTTGAATACAACACAAGCACACACAATTTGAAAAAACCATATATATAAGCCAAGGCAAAGCGCAGCAGTGGTTTAACGCATGTCGCTACGCACCCGCCGTTTCAGCATTCAGCCCAGTCGCACCCCCGGCCTTGACCCACGCATTTCGAATGACCTGCAGATCTCCCTCGACCTGCTTCCCCAGCAGCTGCTTCGGCAGCCCTCTTTCGTTCCGCATGGCGTTGATCATCACCAGCGCCAACTCGTAGGCCTGATACGTGGTAAAGCGAAGCATCCACACTTCCGCTCTGGTCGATGCGATATGGACGGCACGCTGCTTCTTCGTGCCGTCGCCAGTGGTGTAGGCGTAGTCTGAAACCCACGACGTCTCCGAAGCAACGGCAGCGCCAGGCACGGACGAAACCCGTGATGAAGGCTGCGTCCCTCCCGTTTCCATCGACGTGTCTGCCCCTAGCTGCCTCAACGAGAAGTCCGGCACCGGGACCGGCTTCCCAATGAGCCGCAGGGTCATCTTAGCGTTGATGGATTGGATGTAGTCCTCCAGGTCACGTTGAGTGAAGTGCGGCCACATCTGCACCAAGTCCAGCTGCAGTGCGTGGTAGAGGACGTTCTTTGGGTGTTTGTGGCGGCTGATGATAACGGTGGCGGTGTCCACGTCGATGGTGAGGATGCGGGTGGACCAGTTGCCCTTCTCCCACACACCCTGCTTGAGCGCGGGGATCTGCACCACCTGCGATGCCATCTGGACTTGCACTTGTCAGCTGCGCACTACGCAACTCACAACCTGTATGAGAAGAACAGATAGAAAGAGAGAGAGTTTTAAAAGAAGAAACCTCAGAAAAAAAAAAGGAACAAGCAAATGCAACACTGTACTCTCTCGCTGGTGTGGCACACGAACGCGAAGGTCTTTTGCTGATCGAATGAAGAAATGTTCGAGAAATAAAAGCGAAAAATGTATCTGATAAAAACGTGAATGGAGCAGAGAAAGAATATAAAAGATAGAGAGAGATAGAGGTTGGAAAGTAAAAATGTTAGAGGTATGGTGTAGAAAAGGAAAAGAAAAGAAAAATAGCGAGAAAAAAGAAAACCGAATCCGAATAAAAAAATAAATAGAGGAGAATAGACTGGATGATGGTAGAGAGGGAAAAGAGAGGGAGAAAAAAAAAAGGGGGCTTAACAATGTATGTGTATTTCACGGTCGAGTTGTTTTATTCATAAATGTGAAAAAAAAGGGAAAATAGATGAAAGCAGTCGTATTTGGGAAAACAAAAGGAGCAGCAGTTTACGGGTGTACTGTAGAAACAAAAAAGAGAAAGTATTATTGGTATAAAGCAGCTGAGTAACCGATGAAAAGACAGAGAAGCCTTCTTAATACCTCAATCAATGTTTGCGTGTGTGTGTCTGTGTGTGTGTGTGTGTGTATGTAGTAACTTGTCAACCTTTTCGGTGAGGTATTGCGTAAATAAGTGAATGTAGTGGTCTTTCGTCTTGTTTGGGAGAATTTACGCGACGGGTATGCCGTGGAATAACCTGTAGCAAAAGAAATCCGAGATAATGAAGTCGAAAACCCAATAGAGGCAGAGGTGCACAGAGAGAATGAAAGGCAATTTTTGTTATCTCAGGTCGCGAGAATGAAAGATGTGGTACGCAAAGTCTGACAGATCCAATACACACATCCACCACTTGCTTCATCTTGAGCGCCTTGCAGGTACGAGTGCAAGTATCAGAGAGGTCGTAAACGTCCACAGCAGGCAACAGACAGATGTGCTGAGCACACTGCGCTTTAAGGCGTGACAGGAGGTGTGTGGAGCACTGAAACGTCATCTCGACGAGATGCGGTACGCATATTTATCTTTTCAAAGGAAAGTTTCCGACCACTTTTGATACAGATAGCGTTAGTGCTACAGGTGGCGCAGAGGTGGGCGAAAAAAAAAAAAAGAATTGCGTCGGCTAGCAGGCGGTGAGACCTGTGCAGTCGTGGAAAAGCGTGCAGCGGCTACGAATAAAAAAGCACCGTAGCTATTTTGCTGCTATGCGCATATTTAAAAAAAAAAAAAGCAGGAATGAAAAGAGAAAACAGCACTCCTTACATATAATCAAGGAGATGAGAGATTATGACGAAAAGAAAAGAAAAAAGATATCTACTGGGATGAACCATCAACGTCCTTGTGCAGTGGGTGGCACACTAACACTTGTTTTGGTAAACTGTTCTACTGGGCATCCACCGTCACGTCAGCGAGACCAGCGAAGCTGCGCTGCTGTGAGATCCACGCCTTCTCGATCTTGGCGAGGTCGCTCGCAACGTACGGACAGACCGCGCGCAGCTCCACACTTTCCCTATTGCGCATATTCATCAAGAGCCCAATCGCCAGTTCGTAGGACTCAAAATTTGTGAATCGAATCATCCACGCATCCTCCCACCAGTGCATGCCGGACCTCTGTCCACGGCTCTGCTTGGTGCCGTCACTCATCGTCAAGGAGAACGTTGGCGGCGGCGGTGATGAGGCGGTGGCAGGCGATCCTCGTGCAGACGTCAGTGAAATCTGCGGAGGGTTGACATCTTCAACAGACACGAAAGATGTAGGCACACTAAAGTTTGGCACCGGCACAGCATCTCCCACAATGCGGAGGGTCAGCTTTGACTCGAGTGCATTCCAGTCGTCTGCGATGTAGGACTGAGCGAAGCGCGGCCACATCTGCACTGCGTCGACACGCAACGTGTGGTACAGAATGTTGTTGGGGTGGTTGTGGCGGCTGATAGTAAGGGTGGCCGTGGCGACGTCAATGGTGAGGACGCGGGTGGACCACTGTGCCTTCTTGAGGGAGCCGGCCTTTAGCACGGGGATCTGCACCGTTGGTGCTTGCATCGATGAAGAGAAGAAAGGAGAACGGCCACTTGCTCTGTAAAGTATACCGGTGAGAATGTAGAAAAGAAGAAGGAAAACGCGAAGTACTCGCGTTACAGAATGCTTTTTTTCGAGGGTTTTCTTTAGTGAAATATCACCGATCTGTGGAACGCCAGCACTAGCAGCGCCACAGCAAAAGACCATGCAAACTTGGTGGCTTAAACTGTGGAAAAAACGATTTCTGCACTACCGTGCACCTGAGTTACAACACAATAATATCAACGATGCATCGAGTCGAGTGCACGCACGAGACGAAGGGTGGCCAGGATTATTATAGTCGTCCAGTTCCATTAGAGTCCTTTAGTATAGCGAGGACTCAATGAAAAGAAAAAAAAGAGATAAAAGAGAAAGAGAGAGATGGGTCGCACAGAAACAGTGTGAAGATGATGAACAAGCGAAGGACAGATTGAGCGAAAAGACAACAACACAAAAAGACCTGAACGTTTTAATAACTTCTCGATACTTGAAGTCGGAGCGAATTCTCCTTTTCTATTGCTAAGAAGAGTCTTGTGTAAAGCCCAAATGGTGCACAAAGAGTGAAGTGGAGGAAAAGTAAATTCCTCTACAGGTAAAAAAAAGACATACAAACATCGATACAATCTCCTAGTGAACATAGGTAAAGGTGAATGGTAGCTTCTTTGCTTTCTGTATGATAATTATTCGTAACAGGGAGGACCATTGGGTATACGAAGGAATAAGCAATAAGAAGCGCGAAGTCATTCTGGAACAGCAAGGACATATAAATGCGTGGAGAACAGCTTCTGAGAGAGAGGAAAAAGAGAGAAGCGCACTCCTCATCAAAATGGTAGAGCTTTCCGTTTGTATACGTTCGTTCCGCGGAATTAAAGTTGGAACAGCAATCCTCTTTTCAACATGGAGAAAAACAGGTGTATAATGTTGAGAAACAAAGAGAGGACATCCAAACGACAACAACAACAAAAAAAGGAGCAGCTTCAAAGGCATCATGACTGCCCTCTCTGTGTTCTTATTGAGTTGCAGCCTTCAGCTCCTCCCTGGACAGTCGGCCAGACAGCTGCATGGCAACAGCCGCCTTGGTGACGTGCCGTGCAGCCCAGGCCTGTTTCACCGCTGCCAAATCCATCGCCACGTGGTCACCATATACCTTCTTGACCGTGCCATCGGGATTGCGCAAACAGGCAAGTAGCGTCACGGCGGCCTCGTAGGACTCAATCGTGGTGAAGCGCAGCATCCACGACTCGTACAGCTCATCGGTGGCGTCACGTTGCATCGGGCGGCTCTTCTTGCTTGCGTCTCCCGCAATGAAGGTGTAGTCCTCTGCGATGGCGGCCAGCGCACCGGGAGCGGGCAGCACACCATTCACGGAGGGTCCACGTCGACCTGCACCGCCCGCAAGAGCGCCGGCAGAGAGAGAAGGGGTGTTCACCACCGCCGCGTCATCCGCCGTGAAGTAGGGCACCGGCACCTCCTTCCCAACAACGCGCAACGTCAACTTCGCCTTTAAGGACTGGTAGTCGTCGTCGAGGGTGTCGGGCAGAAATCGAGGCCACATCTGCACCACCCGCACCTCCAATGTGTGGTAGAGGAGATTGTTGGGGTGATTGCGGCGGCTGACGGTGACGGTGGCGGTGTCCGTGTCGATGGTGAGCGTGCGAGTGGACCAGTTGCCAGCGGCAAGAGTGCCCTGCTTGCGCACTGCAAACTGCGCGCGGTACGACATCGCGTAAATTTGAAAAAAGAGAAAAACAACAATAGTAATAATAATTAAAGAAGTGTGTAAAAGTACAGTGTTGCAGAGATAAAAAGAAGCTTAGGTATTGGGGAGGAAAAAAGGTAAGGAGACACTACTCTGGGAAGCACAGGACACAAAAACTACGGAGAGAAGCTCGGGCACAGGTTAGAAAAAAAGGTATCGATGCTTCTGTTGCTCTCTTGTTGTTGTTGTCGTCGTTTACTTTTCAATGCAGACAAAACCTGAGAGAGCAGCAAACCACAAGCGAAGAAAAGAGAAGGAAACAGGGTAGAGTAATAAGAAAGAAAAAAAAATCCACTTGTTGCTGTGCGCTGTTGATTAGCACCGATGTTTGAAAAAAAAGAGGGTGTACAGAAGGCCAAAAAAAAAAGATGACCCTTTTCCCGCAGAACAACAACAGGAAACGTTTAAAGGACCTACGAAAAGCCTGCGTTTGTCCGTGCGTGTTTATGTGTATATGCAATGTGTCCGTTAGCGATGTATTGTCTCGAGTGACATTAATGCGCAGATATAATGTGAACTAGTTCAGAAAAAAAACGATTTTTGAGGAGCAAAAGAAAAACGGCCTTTTGTGATGGAAAAGTGTGTTGGAGCAGCAGTAGAAAGAATCGATGAAAGTGGCTGAGAAGCTTCGATGCTGCGCTGCTTTACTGAATAGGATGAGATGGAGGCAGAGGAAGAGATATAAAGAGCGAGATCAAAAAGAATCAAAGAGGATCCTTTTGACAGCGTAACTAGAATTCGCACCGCGTTGTAATGAGCTGTGATGCACCTGCCTTTTGCAGTAAGCCAGGAAACGCACAGAGCAGCTCTCAGTGGCGTCTTCAAAACACTTCTCCGCCGATATTGTCTGTTTTGCTGTTGGTGTTGAGGTTAAACTGAAATAAAATCTTATCAGGGAGAGCACCGCGTTAGGAAACGCGAAACGCAGCTCCGTATCGCTTCTTTTTTATCAAATCGGTTTTATTCATAGTACCCATATCCGAAAAAGGGAAGAGGTTACCTCAGTTAACGAAAGCATCACACACAAAAACGCGCATCTATGTTTGTGTGTCTGGCCTTGTGCATCACTCCGTGTGAACCGCAGTGTTTGTGTAGCACACCTTCCTGAGAGCTCAACAACGACGTGACGCAAACCGCAAGGGATGCATAAAATGAAGAAGGGGACGAAATCAAAAAGTTGGAGATAAAGGGACCAGTACAGAAGATATAAAATAAAATAAAAAGATAATCTCGTTTTACTGTTGATTTAAAAAAAATGCCTTTGCTGGGGGAGAAGAAAGCAAGAGAAAGAGTTAGATATAAACAAAATCGCACAGTTGTTGAGCACGGTTAAAAGGTTATAAAATATAAAGTTGTTGTTGTTGTTATTTCTAAAGCAAGTCGCCCTTATCTGAGGTACAAAGAAAATGAAGCACAGGGGGAAAGGCGTGCCCAGCGAGAACACCGTTGCGTGGCGTTTGTGCTAAAGCACCACTCTTTCCGCAGAGAGGTTGATAAAATAGGGGATAACATAGATCATGCGAGGCAATGCAAGAGACGTGGTCCTTCCTTGCTAGCATGTAAAAAATGGGTAGTAAACACTCTCGAGTACTTCTTGCCGTCTCAGGCAATTACTTTTTAACTTGGTTTTAACACCAATAGAAAAAGAAAACAATCTGCTGCAAGAATTAAAAGTTGACGCTTGAGAAATAAACCAAAAAAAAAAAGGTGCAATGACACGAGAACACAGAGACGACGCACTTGGACAGGAAAAGAGAGACCGCAAAAAAAAGGGGAGGGTTTTAGAATATCGATAGAGGACACCTCAGTGCAGAAAAGACAACACACACACACACACACACACAGAAAAGAAGAAAAGAACCAATGCAATAACCTTGGCTGAGTGTACATACGCACAAACAAGCCTCAAAAACCACTTCGCTGACCACAGCGAGAAATAAATGACAATACTAGTGAAACTTAGAAAGTGAGAGGGAAGAAGCGTTGAGTTTTGCGTGTGGCTCCTCTGCGTGGCCCATTGGCCTCCAAGAATCGCACATCTGGCATCTCCCGCAGCATCTGCACCGCCACCTCGTACGACACCTTCGATGTGAAGCGCAAGATCCACGCATCGCAGCGGCCCAGGGTGTTGCGGCGCCTCTTCGCCCCTGCGCTAATGGTCGTCGACGACGTTGCCTCCACAGCTGGACACGCTTCCGCCATTTCGGGGGAAAGGTCTGTTGTAGCGAACGGGAGAGGAATGCCCACAAACGCGAGCTCCTCCATTGTGAAGTCCGGCACGGGTGCTACGGTGCCCAACAAGCACAGCGTCCGCTTGACTTCGATGGAGTTGAGATCGTCATGGGTGGCGTCTGCGCAGAAGTGCGGCCAACGCTGCACCGTGGAAGGTTTCAGTGCGTGGTAGAAGACGTTGCCTGGCTGGCCACGGCGACTGATGGTTAAGGTGCCGGTGGACGTGTCCATGGTCAGCACACGAGCGGACCACTTGGTGGAGTCGATGGAGCCCTGCTTGAGGCAATCAATCTGCACTCGATCAGACATCGCTCTTGATTGTATATCTGAGCAAGAAGTGCGTTATAGTGTAGAGGAAGAAGTCTGAGACGTGGTGCAGGATTTCAAAGAAGTCTTCATGCAAACGTTAAGGGAAAAGAGTGGAGAGAATTAAAGAAATAGAAAGAACGACATCCTTGAGCGAGCCGGTGAGAAGCTCCATCATGCAACACACCTGAGGCGTGCACATGCTGAGCGAAGAAAGAATGCTCGATCTTTCCGGATCTCAAGACATCCATTTTCACTGACCACCAAATCCGCAAAACAAACATTGGAATCACCAATAAGCTCCTCGATTGAACTTCAGGGAGACAGAGCGAGATTCAGCGGGATCCGTCTTGTACCGTTGACATATTAAAGCTACATCTATTTTATTGCCATTGCACCTAGCGAGATGCCTCTCCAAATAAAAGCGTTTCCGTGTGTGTATTGGTGCAGCTCAGCGAGTAAACGAAATACCCCGTTTTTCAGATATTTTGATGTGGTCTAGTTGAAAGGTACCAGCATATTTGGAAACGACAACAGCGAAAAAAAAATATATATATATGGATTACAATGAGTATATATGTATTACAGAATAATAATAGATATGAAACCGAAACTAGAGCGTCACACAACGACAGCACCAAGTACGTGTTGGTCGTGTGCGTGAGACGGGCTTTCGCTCTGCATGGGCTCCCCCGCAAACCTCACTCCCCTCATCGTCCGCAGCAGCTGCACCGCCACGTCGTGTGAGGCCTGCGAGGGAAAGCGCAGAATCCAGCAGTCGTGGCGGCCAGGTTTTTCCATCCGCTTCTTTCTCAGCGAGGGGTCATCCGAGACTGGCAGGTGCTCACAGGGGGGCAGCGGCAGGCCATCTAGTTGTTGTGCTGTGGAGGGTGGTGATGGTGGGAGAGGCGTGGTGGGGGTGGACGCGGGTACAGGAATGCCCACCATCGCTACCTCGACGACGGTCATGCATGGCACGGCAGCCGTGATGCCCAGCAAGCACACCGTCCGCTTCGCCTCGATGGAGTTGAAGGGGTCCTCGATGACCTCTCGGTTGAAGTGAGGCCACTGCTGCACCGTGGACGGCTTCAGGGCATGGTAGAAGATGTTGCTTGGCTGGCCACGGCGACTGATGGTTAAGGTGCCGGTCCTCAGGTCTATCGTGAGGACGCGGACTGACCAGCTAGACGAGTCGACAGAGCCCTGCTTGAGGCAGTCGATCTGCACTCGATCAGACATGATGAATGAAGGTATGTATGTGTGTGTGTGTGTATAAAACTAACTGAAGTATAAAAGAGACCGCAACAGAGCAAATGATTAAAGGAGTGTAAAATAGAATAGGTAGTGGATAGAGCAGGATACGCAGTAGCTGTATCGCTTGTTCACTCGGGGTAAAGGCAGCACCAGCTTTTTAACTAAATTGAGCTACAGAACGAAACGAATAATAATAATAATAATAGGCTTTTTTTTTTTAATGATAGCCTACTGAGATGCAAAGCAGCCAAACACTTATTTTTTATTTTTAGTCTTGCCTTTGCACGCGATGACTGAGAACAGGAATCACTCCCTCTCTCTTATCCCAAAAGATACGTTGACGGGTGTCTCTTGAGTCACCACAAAACACGCGATTTAAAGCAGGAGGACAATAAAAGCAGCTAGGGGATGAGTCCAGGAAAGCAACATTGTAGTTATGTAACTTCCAACCAGAATGAATTCTTTTTCAGCAATGAGCGTAAGCAAAAGCCTTGTCAAAGCAGAGTAGAACCTTTTTAGCTACGAGTGCAGAAAAGAAAACAAATAGATCGCATAGGCGAGCCAATGAGATTTTCACAGGAGAAAGAGAGAGAGGAGTCACATAGGGTAAGCATACAGCAGTTGGTGAAATATCCACTGAACATCATCTACTGAGGGATATAGACATATATATATGCTTGCACTACACCAGCCACGCCTCGCATGAGCAGAGGTCGAACGTGCACCGTCCGCAAACCCTTAGGGGTAGCAATGATCCCCCATCACGCACAAACTGCAAAAGTTGATGATGAAGCTGCCGCGGCGCCGAAGCAGAAGGACAACGGAAGCTGAATGTAAGAAGGTGGTGCGAAAGGAAAGCAGTTCCCGCGCCTTCACGTTGTCATACATGCTCCTCTTAACGTTTACAGCAAAACAAGCAGAGGAGAAAGATGGCGATAGCATGAACGCACCATTTTTTTTTCCAATTTGTAAAATTGCTTTATATAGTTGTAGATGTGTCGTACGATTTCACTGGCCACACGTGAGAACGTTCACAAGCATCGGAAATGAGCAAGCATATATATATATATCACGGTATGGGTGTTGGAGAGTTTACGTATGCTCAAGAGTGAAAATAAGAGTGACAAGTCTCGCTTTAATGGAGGTGTACTAGCCACCGAGGTAGAGGCAGTTGTGACAAGGAGTTGAAAACAAAACGGTGGGTAAAGATAGTTAAAACAGTCAATAAACGGAAACAAAAATAAAGTCTATCCCGTTAGAGCACAAGGGATGGTTAAACAGAGGAAAGAACAAGAAAGAAAAGAAACGATTGAAGCTTCTATATGTGTAATACGTCAAGCCCAAAATATACGGTAGGATTTATTTGCAAAAAATGGAAAACAAAAGTACAAATGATTTGAAAGAAACGGTTGCAAAAAGGAAAAAATAAAACATATAGTAGTTTAAGTGATGGTGGTCAAGCAGTGTAGGTCGACGATGAGAGCGATCTGCAGCTATCCTATTCCGTTTTGCCTCTATTTTTCCACGAGAACAGCACAGCAGTAGAGGATTGCCATGGCGCTAACTTCGCTTTGAAACGACAGGGTGATGTTCACTTACACGCACAAAGAGCACAAAACTGAAGAGCAAAATAAATACAAGAGACATGGGTCTCCACATGAGTGGTAGACGCCACTCTTACTCGTATCCCACAGTGGCAAGAGAGGGTTGTTAGGGCGAAAGTGCAACATGGTGGCTCATCTAAATATTCATATTTATCACCCCCCCTCCCTCTGTATGAGTGCGAGTAGAGAAGAAACAGAAACGCCATCTTCTCACGCAGCCGCGGAGTGCTTCTTTGAGGCTTTCGAAGACGCCGTCACCATCGACAGAGGCCCCAGCCGACCACCCCCGCCAAAACACATCTCCTTCGGCCACGCACCCTCACGGCTGACACGCCGCGTCTGCGAGAACGTCACGCCGGGCAGTTGGCCCAGCACCCGCAGCGCCACCTCGTACGACGCCTTCGAGGGAAGACGCAGCACCCACGCATCGAAGGTGCCAGCCTTCTCCTTCCGCGTCTTCCTCAACGCAGGCATCGGCGCTATGACGGCTGTGTACGCGGAGGGCGGATCAAGAATCTGTAGCGGGATAGAAGGTGTCTCGTGAGACATCCGAAGTGGAATGGCCACCAGCGCCACCTCCTCCGCGGAGAAGTCCGGCACAGGGACCACGGTGCCCAGCACGCACACCGTCAACTTCGCCTCGGCTGAATAGAAGTCGTCGTTGATCAGATCTCTGGAGATGTGCGGCCACGTCTGCACCGCAGAGGGCTTCAGTGCGTGGTAGAAGACATCATTAGGATGTTGATGGCGGCTCACAGTCAGCGTGCCGGTCTGACTGTCCATGGTGAGCACGCGGGCTGACCAGCTGGATGGGCTGTGCGTGCTCTGCTTCTGACACTCCATTTGCACCCGGCTGGACATCACCGCATTGGGGACGGTCGAGATCGGAAAGGTCATTGCGTAATGAAGAAGAGGTGGATGAAAAAAGAAAAAGAAAAAAGTAAAGTGAGTTGAAAAAGAGAGTCGCCGATGATGGCAACCTTAGCAATTTAGTATTTTCTCTTTTCACCTGCGCCAAGGCAGGTCGGTGCTCCTTACCTGAATATGTATGGGTTTTATTTGTTCAGCGTATGAGCGTGAAGAGCGAGCGTAAAGATGAGATGTTTTAGATGTGGTAATGTTGTCCTGTTTTCTGAAAAGCAATGGAAAAAATAAAAACCGATTTGAGTGAAAAGATTGTGTGCTTTGTGTCTTCGAGTTGTGAGCTGCAGACGTGGGTTACGTCAACGGAGTGAGCAGTGCCAAAAAAAAAAAAACGGAAGTTCTCTGTGTATGTGTGTAGAACAGGAACGTAAAACAAGAGGAAAGCGAGGAGAAAATAGTGAAAAGAGACGTTGAGGATACTGCAGATTTATTTATAATGCACCGCTGGTTGATTGAATTGATTGTAACACGATCTAACCTTTGTATGGGGAGAGGGAGACCCGAGAACAGAAAAAAAGAATGAGAGAGTGAGAGAAGAAGGAAGGGAAAAGGAGGAGGTGGGTGAGTAAGAACCAACGGCAGCTGCTTACATGCGTGGTTCCTGTGCATTGACATGACGCAACTAGCTCAAGGTAAGCGTGCGTTTGCGTTTGTGGAGGTTGACAGTAACACAAACCTAGAAGGCACATCAAGACAGATCAGTCGGAAAGCAAGAAAGAAAAGACACAGCAACGAAATGATGAGACAGAACAAATAGCTGCTGCTGCTTGATGAAGGCTATGGTAACTTCTCCTTGCAAAACTTCGGATCGATACCCTCATTTCTCTGCTTATTTTTTTTTTTTTTTTTTGAATGGATGCTTCAATAGGAAGACGTGCGATAGCAAAGGAATAAAGACGAGTAAAAAATAACTCGAGAGGTAAGAGAGCATCTCAGACAAACGCGGAACACCGATGCTCAGATAAAGCAGAGTGTACCACACGTTCAACTAGAGAGAAACCCATACACAGAATTTTTTTTTTTTGAAAAATAGCTCTAACGTTGACTGCAGTTAGACAAAGGCTGCGTAGAGTCCTAACTCTGCAATTGAGCATATTCGTAACATATCTTAAAACACAAATTGTCCAGTGAGAGGCAAAAAGAAAAACAACAGAAAAAGAAAGAAACTACAGCTTGCATCTTCATTGTCTGCATCGTTGCGCAGGGCACCCGTTGACGCGTTGCTTCATCGCTGCTTCTCTGTGTCTTTGCATCACTGAGGTGCTGAAAAGCATTTTTTCCTTTTCTGGACCATGCCTTGTGGAAGAGCCAATGCTATTCCTAACACTCCGAGGAGAGTAACATACGTGCACAAAAAAAAAGCAAGGAAAAGAAAGAGATTGTTTGCGCTCTTTCTCCCGATATAGATATGGCTGAAGTTAGCCTCAGAAGAGACTCCGATGATCACAGTGACCAAGAACATCACCACACAATAACTTTCGAGTGCAAAGCAAACGCAATATTTTCTTATCTTCTCTTCTGGTTGGCGTTATAGCACTGGTGCACGTTGAGCTGTCGGCAACGCACCAGCAACAGTTGCGTTCTCCGGCAGAGGGAAGGCCTTCAGCCCCTCCATGTCCTTCTCGTAATGTGTGTGGTGACCAGCCTCACGCGTCTCGCGGGCGTGCACAATCGCACTCAGCATCTTCACCGCAGCCTCGTAAGCCTCTGCTGCGACGCAGCGCACCATCCACGAGTCGTCGACATCGCTGGCCACGCCACCGGGGTGGTGGTTGATCGGGGATGGGTGCTGATCCGGGGCCCCGCTGCTGGCGTGGCTCTTTGCATCCTCGCTGTTGAACTTCATCGCAGGCACCTTCACGCCGATGAGGTGCAGCGTCATCTTGGCCTCAGCGGAGTCGTGGCCGTGACCAGTCTGACCTTTGTTCACATGTGGCCACTTCTGGATGCCGAGGAGACGCATAGAGTGATGGTAGAGGTCATCGGGGTGGTCGTGGCGGCTGATCGTCACCGTCTCGGTCGGCACATCGATGGTGAGGGTGCGGTCCGACCAGCTTGTCTCGTCGATGGAGCCCTGCTTCTGCACGTGGATCTGCAGGTGGTCAGACATTGTTAGATTTGTAGTTACTGATGTCACTGTTATTATTGATCTAAAAACCATTTTCACTTTCTGCAAAAAACGTTTTTCTCTAATTTGTAAAGAGCTGTCGAGTAGAAGAATAAAAAAGTGGCAAAGAAGATGAATTGAGCAATAAAACGAGGAGAACTTATGAAATGGAGCGAAAGGCTAGAGAAGACGCAAACAAAAACAGCGAAGGTGATGCGTATGGTCGGCGCACACAATGGTGAAGTGCGTGAAGATGCACCATGTGGAAAGGAATAGAGAGGGAATAAAAAGAGAACACAGACGAGGGAACGTTCGAGTATATATTTATATAGAAAAAAATCAAGAGAGGCAAGGAAGGGTTCTCATGTATCATGGAACGCAGTAACTAAAACAAAAACTCACGATACCTCCTCCAAAACGCTTCTCCAAAGAAAAACCTCTTGTCTTCCATGCCTGGCATCTTCCCCGTAGAGAGATTCAGGCAGCACTGAGAGCACAAACCACACGTGGTCCGTCTCCCTGAGGACTCACATCCAGCGAGTTGATTGCTGACTGCATAGTGCGATACACACACAGTGGCACGACGCACCGAGCGATGCACCTGCATCCCCTACGAGGTTTTTTCAGCTAAAAACATATAAAACGAATGAGACGATGTTACCTAATCGCTTATGCTTGTCTTCTTTTATTTTTATTTTTGTTTCAAAGAAACGCGAGACGATAAAATTTGACACAAAGGAGAAAAAACGAAACAATAATGAGGTGTTAAGACTATATGATCTTGAGAAAGCAATTCTGAAAATAATAATGAAGCTTGTTTGATGTGTAGAATGCTACTAGTGGAATAAGCAAAAGGAAAAACAAACCTATCACGAAGAGGAGGTCTACGATGACGGTGTAACGGTACAGCAATTAAGATGGGTAGATGTGTTTGTGGGGGTGACATACAACAGCTGAGAGGTTTATTTTTTTAATTTTTTTGAAGAGAGAAAACCTGAAAACAAGTTACCCATAAGATAAATAAAAAATGGAAAAAAAAATGCTTAGTGACTCGCAAACGTTATGATCATTTAAACCTACGTGATGATGGCACAACATAAATAAGAAAGCATGAGACGATTGAATCGCTGTCTATCTCACTATCCTCCTCATTTTTCTGCCACGCTGGCGCACTATGTGTTTCTGAGAACGGAAAAAGAGAGAGGAGCGAGAGCAGCAGAGCCAACACCATAATCACGACAGGAATCGTGACTTTCATTGCAGAGGGACACCCACAAAGAGAGAAGTGCCGTATTGGTGCGCATGCGCGTCTGGGTCTTTGAGGGACATCACCTCAGCTCATCCAAGTCCATGAGCAGCGGCGCACACATCCACACAAACACAGGCACACGTAGACCAATACACAGTTCAGCACAGCTAGACCCTTCATCTACAGCACGGCACTGCCCCCGATGCGTTGGGTGGACTCCCCGGCCACCGGCCCAGGAATGAAAGGCCCGTTGGGAGCCGTTTCCGGCTCTGTGTGATGACCAGCCTCACGCGTCTCGCGGGCGTGCACAATCGCACTCAGCATCTTCACCGCGGCCTCGTAAGCCTCTGCTGCGACGCAGCGCACCATCCACGAGTCGTCGACATCGCTGGCCACGCCACCGGGGTGGTGGTTGATCGGGGATGGGTGCTGATCCGGGGCCCCGCTGCTGGCGTGGCTCTTTGCATCCTCGCTGTTGAACTTCATCGCAGGCACCTTCACGCCGATGAGGTGCAGCGTCATCTTGGCCTCGACGGAGTCGTGGCCGTGACCGGAGCTCGTGGCCTTCATGTCTGCCCACTTCTGGATGCCGAGGAGACGCATAGAGTGATGGTAGAGGTCATCGGGGTGGTCGTGGCGGCTGATCGTCACCGTCTCGGTCGGCACGTCGATGGTGAGGGTGCGGTCCGACCAGCTTGTCTCGTCGATGGAGCCCTGCTTCTGCACGTGGATCTGCAGGTGGCCAGACATTGTTTTTTTTTTTGTTGTTGTTTTTGTTGTTGTTCTGGTATGAAAGGGAGAGAAATGAGAAAAGTTAAAAATATAAGAAAGAATATACTTGTAAGGAGAGAGAAAAGAATTCTTTGTGGATTGTGTTAAGGCTGGTCGCGGTAAAGTGATAATGTCGTCGAGTCACAAGTTTAAGATCGAAAGTAAAATAGAAAACAGGGTGGTAAGAGAGAAGCAGAAAGCATATTCGTGACAATACCGATAAGCTGGTCATGAAAAAGAGTTGTGCTCCTGTGTACTCATCGCGGTCAACCTCACACCTATGATGCACAGTGGCGTCCAGTAAGGAGAGGAACTATCAACTCCTAACGGATTGTCTCACACGTATGGGATCAAAGCTTCTGCGTCAATCAAACGCATTGGCAGGTGTGGACACACATCCTTGGAGGACCTGTTTCTTGCACATGTGTGGAGATATGAACACTCTCTCACACTAACTCCTTCAGTGCTCTATATTTGTTTTGTTTGTTTAGTCTGAGCCGCTTATCGCAGATCAAAAAAAAGACATAGAAAACGACGTTGGACGCAAAAAAAAAAAAAAATGCTTCCTGCTCTGTGCCACCAGTGAAGACCATTTGTACCACACAGTCTCACACGGACAGCGGGCAGACTGGCACCGGAAGGTGTACCAACATTGAACAGATAAAGAAACCCAAAAGCCCTTTTACAAACGAGGGCACCACGAGAGGAAGTATTACTAGTAGAAGTGGTAGAAAGAATAGACCAAAAACAAAAATTGGAGACTTGTTGCATTACGTAGGGATTATAGGAAAAAATAAATAAAACAACATAAGAGAAATAACAAAAACAAATGCGACAGCATCAAGAACAACAAGAAAAAAAAAGAGGTAGAAATACAGAGTAGTCCAAAAATGAGAGGATAACAGCGCTGATTTGAAGAAAGAAAAAGAAAGTGGGGGGAATAGTGATGAAAGACAAACATTCGGACTTTCTTCGTCAATGAGAAAAAGAATAGGAGCACAAAGAGAAGGAAAAAAAACTATAGTTCTTGTTGAGTTCGAGATGCCGGCAGTGACCTTGTGATCCAGAAGATGCACATCACTCCGTTACTATGCTACGATCGGGTCCAACACAAACAAAAACCCGTCCCTTGACTTCTATGTTTCTATATATGTAGTGCATCCACGTTCGTGGTCACCTACTCAACAAAAGCAAAGCTTTACTCAGTTCCTCACCTTGTTGTTATTGTAAAGAGCATAAGTGACCTCCATTGTATGGGTAGTGCGCTGCCTCAGATTTCGCGGAGGACAGAACGCCCATTGAGAAGCGCGCAGAATCAGAAAAGCAGAAGTGAAAGAAAAAACGAGAAACAAAAAAAAAAGACGAGTACGCGAACCTCAACGTGTGGCGGTGATAACGAGAATTACAATTCTTAAAAAAAAAAAAAACGATGAACGATACACGTTTGGAAATTAAAACAAAACAGCACAGAAACGCCAAGTGAAGCACCACCTCCGATATTGAATCCACCTCTCCTTCTCCTATGTAGTGAACCCTTTCACCTAGCGCTCCACTCACTCCCCAAAACAATAAATAATTAACAGATACGTTAGAGGTTGCAAGGACTCGCAAAGGCGAAAGACGAAGCGCTCAGGCCCGTGGCTACTGGTCCACAGGATGCGGGCACCGCCATCACCTCACCCGGAGGTAGCACAGAAGCGGTATTCTCCCTCACCGGCTAAGCGGCGTCCTGTGGGAGTTTAGCAGCCGCCTTGTCCGTGGCATGCAGGATCGCCTCAAGTAGTTTCACTGCCAAGTCGTAGGTGTCCTGCGAGGTGCATCGAATCAACCAGTGATCCATTGCCTTGGTGGAGGACTTCCGCCCAGTCGCAGAGGACTTCGTGCCAGGGGTGTGCTCCATCTGGGAAGTGAGGTCCGAGGACTCCGAGGACTGCCCCTCTGCGGCCCCGATCTCCCGCTTATAGGGTTCAACGGCCTCCGTCGATTCCTTTGCGAGATCCGGAATGGGGGCTTTGTGGCCCCGCAGACACAAGGTCCATTTGGCCTCAATGGAGTGGGCGTCCACCTTGGCGTGTGTGAGGTCCACGTTGGGGAACTTGCGCAGCTCCATGACGCGCAGGGTGTGGTGCAGCTTCTTTTGTGGGTCATTCTTGCGGCTGACGGTGGCCGTGGCCGTCGCTGTGTCGATGGTGAGGATGCGGGAGGACCAGTTGCTCTTCTGGATGGAGCCCTGCTTCTCCACGAAGATGTGTGCCTGCTGCGACATCCCTCCTCTTAGTGTTGCTGATGCTGACGTTGATGAATGCTCTCTGGTTAGCTCTTACCTCTCTCAACTGACGGCAGCAGACAGCACACAGAGAAAGAAAGAGTTAGCAGCGGTATACTGGTCCCCACGCGTGTTAAGAATTTTCAGAAAATAGAAAAAAAGAAAGGGACAGAGAAAAGTAGATTGAGAGGCAAGTTGAGACAGACTGCGACAGGGGGCAGTGAGCTGCTATCTTTTTTTTTGTGTGTGTGTGTGAAGTAGACGAAAGGAAGCGAAGGGTAGGTGGCGCCCTGTGGAAACAAACAAACAGACAAACAAACAAACAGAAAAACACAAGAGGGCAGAGATAGTGGAGAAAAGAGAAGAAAGAGTAGAAGAGGGAAGCGTGACGTGAAGAAGATAAAGGAGGGTGCTGCTCGACGTCCTTGAAGTACGGTGGGCCTTCAGCAAGCACAGATGCACCAGATATCGGGAAAAAGGGAAACAGTGAACGTTCCATTGGTCAGTAAAGCGATGACCCTATATTCGCGTTGTATTTCAATTTCACCTTTTGGGGGGGGGCGACGCACATCAAGCGACGAGGAGAAAGTCAAATAATAATAATAATCCCATTGACTCTACACACTACAATCTTTGCCAGCTAAATCGAATCGTTTGTTTGCGAGGGCATGAGCAAGAAAGTAAAGGTTTTTTTTCAAGTGTCAAGATGAGAATAAAACAAAAAAACAAATTAAATAAGGCAAATAATCAAACAAGCATGTCTAACACGCAGTCGTTTCCATTGACGTATAGAATGAGTGACCTGCTTAGAACCAGGAGGAGAAAGAACAGGTGAAGCAAAAGAAAAAAGGCGTTTGTTTGGATTCATCGTTTTGTATGGTAACGATGAGGTTAGTTCCATTGGCGTGATATCGGATGAAAAGAAGAGTTTAAACATAATTAGATTTGGCATGGACTAGGTTGCGAGAAAAAGAAAACGAAAAGGAAAAAAGGCAGCATAGACCGCCAAATAAAAAGAATCAAATGCAATAGAGAGAGAGGGAGTCAGCGTTTTTTTTTTTTTTGCGTTTTTTTATAATTATCGAAATCGCACTCCGTGAAGAGCCCGATGCTCACTGCAGGGTGACAGAAGGCATCCCGCGACGCACGTGCTCCCACGCAGCGCGAATGTTCGCCATGTCCGCCGCAACATCGCCGTCAATGACATTCATCGAAGTCAGCGCGCTCCTGCTTAAATGTTCAGTACAGTGCGAATCCTTTTGCTTTAGGAGAGAGGCGCTGGCAGCAGGAGGCGCTGCAAACCTGTCGGTATCATCCCCATCAGCAGTAGCAGATCGGTGATCCGCGTCTATCTCTGTGGCTGCCGCCTCGGCCACGCGATCGTGCTTCCCTGTTGCATTCACCTCTGACGCACAAGGCACGTTCTCTGTGTCCTCCTCTTCAACAAAGACGCCTTCGCGAATGGACTGCAGCAGCATCACCGCCCTCTCGAGACACTCGTAAGAGAAGAAGCGAATCATCCACGCATGCGAGCCGACGTGAAACCCGCGCTGCGTGAAGCGTCGCACCTGCTGGACAGGACTCCGTGGGTGGTCCACCACGTCCATCATCGCACAGACCTCAGAACCCTGCACACGCATCGTCAGCATCGCTTCCATCGAGTCCATGCTGTTGTGGATGTGCTTGGAGGCGTAGTGCGGCCACATCTGCACGTTGGTGACGTGCACGCAGCGGTAGCTCCAGTCCTCGGGGTGGCCTTTGCGCGAGATGGCCACCACGCCTCGTGGGGCGTGAATGGAAAAGACACGCGGTGACCAGCGCCACGGGTTGATGCTGCCCCGCACCTCCACTTCAATCTGATCCATCAGGAATGCGTTTGCTGACTGAAGGATGCGTATGTCAAAGCACAGCGGCAATACGGCAAGAAGGTCGTTGACGTGAGTGCTGCTTGTTGAAAGAGAAGAGGGGACTTTGATGAGGACTAAGAAGCGTCAGCTGAACAGAGAGAAATAAAGAGAGAGAGAGAGCGCGCCACAAGATGAGAAGCAGTGGCACCCTTAGCGCGTCAATGAGGAGTGCAGGTAAAACACATGTCAACTTGACTTCCTCTGTGGTGCTTTCGTGTTGTGTAGTGGAGAGTCTTACGTGAAGAAGAAGAATAAATCGTGTGTCCTGTGACTCAAACAAACAAGCAGAACGACAGAACAAGAGAAAGAGAAATCCGGATGAAAAGTTGATCATTGTCAATGTTAGCGACAATAGCGGATGCAAAAAAAAAAAAAAAAACGCAGCAGGGACGACTAATCATCTTCCTTTGTGTTCTGTGCATTGTCCACAAAAGCACAGACGAATGCCTTACGACCTCCTTCTCCGAAGAAAAGCAGCCATCTTCGACGAAGTGACAACGCATCGTGGCTCTCAGGGGATCACCTTGCCCCTCCAGAGAGGCAGTCTCAATGATGAAATTCTTCTTTCCAGTTTCGCGGCGACACTTTGAGCTCAAGAAGTAGATGAATGTGTAGACGCTTACAATCCAGTTCTGGGAAACATAACAAGGTGTGAATATCGAGAAAACAAAAAAACAACAGCCACACTTTTGTTTCGTAGTGGGAAAAATTGTAAACAATGAAAAACGATCAGATTAAGAACGCGGTACCCCCAACAAAGAAGTTCGCCTTGTGAGACGGAAACCTCTGTGGACACTACAATCCCCCATCTTTATCTCCTTGTTAAATCCAGGCGTCTAGCACAGGAAGTATTAACTCCTCCGAATAGTTTGGTTGGTAAAAGTAGCAATAAAAAGAGAGAAGACTAAAAAGGAAAAAGGAAACTAAAGTATTTATTGTTGCCGGGTCTACATAGCTAGGAAAGGCTGTTCGACGAGCAATAACTCCATCCACAGCACTTCTTGAGGCGGGCTGCACGCCCTCACTGTTAACTATGATAAGACATTGCACAAAGGAAAAAGGCAAACGCTTGCACTAGAGACACGTTCGCGGTTTATTACATGGCTGCGGCATAAGGCCTCTGGTGGCCGAGGGGAAGCGGAATAATAAAAGTGAAAGTCAAAAAAAAAAAAAACTAAGAGTAAAAACAAGTAAACATTTGAAGAAGGGTATTCGAATCGATGTGTCAAAGGAGTCTGAGCAAGCGCAGATTTAATAATAAGAGGCTTGGTGCTTCTGTTCTTTGAATCAGGGTAATTCGTCTATGCAACACTGGCGGCAGAAGGGCGATGCGTCTGTTCCCACTGGCAGCGGATCAACTCCAAGTCACTCGCCACGTCACCCTCCATCACCGAAGATGGCGTCACACCCGCAGCGTCGAGGTCGTCCGAGAGTGCGGCGTCGTCGCGATGTTGATTCGCGCAAGCAGCAGCAGACGCAGCAGCAGCAGACGCACCACTCGCAACAACACCCGCGTCGCTTTCTTCTACTGCTGCAGCTGTAGATGCCTCCTCCCTCTTCTCCCTCGACGCGTAGCAATCGTTTTCCGTCGCTTGCGATTCCTCTGTGCTGGTCTTGACGTGCACGTGGGAGGTAATGGATTGGAAGAGGTGTACCGTCTTCTCCAACTCTGCGAAGGTGGCGAAGCGCAGCATCCACGTACGGCCATCGCAGCCGCAATTGCGTTGGGTGTAGCGAAGCACGCGCTGCGGGCCGTCGGCACGGTGCACGACACGCTCACCGAGGCGCACCGCGAAGCCCTTCACCCGCAGCGTTAGCTTGGCCTCCATGGCGTTGGAGCTGCCGTGAATGTGCATCTTTCCGAAGTGCGGCCACATCTGCACACCGGTCACGTGCATGCACCTGCGGTGGCAGTCTTCGACGTGTTCGCGCTGGGAGAGAGTCGCTACGCCGAGGTGAGGGGAGAGGGAGAGCACCCGCTGTGACCAGTGATGCGTGTTCCAGCTGCCTCTCTTCTCCACGAGTACTTGGTCCATTATGACGAAAGGAAAGGAAATGTAGAGGGCAAGGGAAAGGCTCAGGTGAGAGGTGCGCCTCGTGTAAAACACAGCTATACAAAAAAGAGAAGAGAGAGGGAGAGACGAATCCCGATGGATCTCCCGTCTGACTTGTGTATGTGGACAGGTTTGGTGAGCACCTGATAATGCTGCCACGTAATATCGAGACTTTTGTATATATTTATTTGTTTGGAAAAAAAAGTCGATTAGTGTGTTGAACGTACTACTGGGGAAAAGTAACAATTATGAACAAATACGCAGTAAAGTTTCCCATATGCGCAATAAGAAAAAAAGGAAGAGGCAAAGTAAGCGAGATGGAGAGTACAGGGGAGCTGAAGTAGCTATACATGACGCAGCAAGAGACATATAGACCAGCACTGAGCAGCATGGCAGTGACAACTAAAATACACAGCACGTCTTTCGTTTTCATCTGGATATCGCCTTCGGGTATTCTTTTACTTAGAGAAACATCTCATAGACGCCGCGGCGATGCTTTGCTCTGAGACCCTTCGAGCTCAAAATGCGGTCAACAGATTAAGCTCAGATAAGGTCCGTCTACCATGAACGATGGACACACACACAGACACACACGTCTCTATATCCACTTTTTATTTTAGTTTTGATTTTATCTACGGAAAACACTCCAGCTTTATCACAATTAGAATAAAAGAAGTTGTGTGCTGCGTCGCTGCTATTTCTCCTCAAAGGACACAGCGACAATGCATGTAACGGAGCACTGCACGATGCCGGCTGCATGGCCGCAACACCCGTTGCTGGCCCATGAGCAATTGGAGAAAAAAGCCGCAACGATTTCTTCGGAGGGCACCGTAGTCAGCCTCCGAAAAAAAAAGAGAGCATTTATATAAATACGGAGGCAACTAAACAAACAAACAAGCAAAACACAAAATAATTCTTTAGGTATTAGAGGGGGAAAAAAAACAGTCCTTGACGTAAAGTTGCTTTCAAGTAGGCAAGCGAAGCCCGCGGGACGTAATACATGCACAGTCACTCACTCGGTTCATTGCGTGACCATTTCAATAGTAGGGTAGATGAAATGTAACGCACGACATGCTGCGTTACCCTCTGATAAGATACAGCAAATCCCGCATGAGACAACTTGGCGACTCATCAGCCTGTGCAAATAAAACATGTTCTTGAAGAAATATGTTCGTCCATAACGAACTCGCCGGAATCCTAAAATCAAAAATTCGTGAACTGCTCGCATTTATTTAGATCGCACGGAGATGCTCTTTTAGACAAAATATACGGATCGTTGGGAACACGAACGTAGGAGGAATCGAAAATAAAGACCTGAAATCAAAAAGGTGAAAATAACGTAAAACGAAAAAATGAGCAAAGCGCAGCTCTCTAGCGGCCGCAAAAGTTCACGAGAGCAACACCAAGTACTGAAGCTCACCAAAAAAAAAAAAAACAGAACGTATATTTGAATAAGAAGGTCAAACAAAAAAATAATAAGAAAAGAAATATCAATGACGGAGAGCTGACCACGCTCTTCAGCTAGCTCGTCGTCACCCCTTCATCAGCGACGGCTCGTAGTAGTAAAGAGTCACTACAACAGTGAGTAAGAAAGAAATCCAGGGAGAAAGAGAGAGAGAACGAAAGAGTGTGTACAGCAGTGCATACGAAACTCACCGCTGCCATCCCTCACACCATCCCACTTCGGCCCCCATCGCGTGCTACAGTGTCGCATAACCGGCCTGCTGCGGTGGCCGCTGTGCCGCCTCTCCCCGAATCGCGCGAAGCTCCTCATCCAGATCACCGGCAATGATCGTGTACACCGCTGGTGCATCGACCTCTTGCTTCACCTCCTCCCCTTCACCACCCAGGTCGCCCTCCGCCTGCTCACTGTTGTCCTGCCTCGACGACCCGTTGGCCTTGTCGCCCACCTTCATTGACTGGAGAAGACGCACGGCCTTCTCCAGGTCATCGAGGGACTGAAAGCGAAGCATCCAGGTAAGGTGCTCGGCTCCGGGGCCAGGCCGCGTGAAGCGATAAATGCGCTCCGTCCCACTGGGGGTGTTGAGGTCACGGTAGCCGATTTTCGCTGGCAGGCCCTTGACCCGAATGGTCAGCTTGGCCTCCGTAGACTGAGCGTCCTCCTTGATGTGCTTCGCCTGGTACTGGGGCCAGATCTGCACGTTGCCCACGCGCATGCACTGATGGAGCTTGTCCTCTTGCGAGTCCTTGGCGGTGATGGCGGCGAGACCGAGAGGGGTGTGCAACGACAGCACGCGCTGCGTCCAGTTGCTGGACTTGATGCGGCCTTGCTTCAGTACTGTGAACTCCTCCATTTTTATCTAAAGAAATAGAATTGAGAAAAAGTGGGTAGGAGAAAGAGATGAGGAAAGAAGAGCTTAGGCACAGATGGAAAACTGAGGAGAGCAAGTATAAGAAAGATGCAAAGAAGACTTGAGGAAAAACCGAAGGTTGATCGGAAAGCAATGCAAATTAAATGATAGTGGTGGGGAGTGGGTGGAGAGGAATAAAAAAAGTAGAGATGTGTTATTTGTTCCTCGCGAACCAGAAACGTGTCGAAAACAATAATGAAAGACAACATAAGAGAGAAAGGAGAGGAAGAGAAGGAAACATTGTCCAACGTGGAACAGAGAGTACACAGACAAATGGACGCACACACATTTCATGATAAAACAGAAACCTCACATGTTTTAATTTTTTTTTGGTTCCTAAATGCCACTTGTTGTTCACTTAATCGAAAATGTGTTGGAGATGGTACGGCGGTACAGACTTCGACACAGAGCATCGTTTTAAGTTTTACCTTTTTGTTTTCCAAATTCTAGCTGCACATGGCAAAGACAAATGTCAATGAGATCATAGTAGGGGGCGAGAACAATTGAAGTTTAAAAAAAAAAAAGCACAGGCAGGGTCTCTGCAATTGAATAAAATATGTGTGCACAGTAAACGTTCTCACTACAGAGAGAAAATGAGATTGAACGGTTCAGGCCTTCGATGCTCCCTTGTGATGAGAAATAAAAATTCTCATTTGTGCAAGTGAGGTTTTCAGCCATCCTCTAAACTGCCGCAAAGGTAGGAGGTGCAGCAACTGTCAAAGAGCTCTTCTACATCGCGCCGTCTGCATGTATAAAGCATAAATCAACAGGCTAAACTCATGGTCGCAGTGGTCCTTCAGATAAATTCCAAGAGGAAACACGCTCTATTGATCTACTAAATCAGAACTCCACAAAGCGATTTGAGTAAAAAAAGAAATCAGGGAAGAAAAGAAAATGGAACTAAAAGAAAAGTTACGCCAAGAGGCGCCACAAGCAAAAAAAAAGACAAAAATGAGAGCGGTAAAATGTTTATTCACCAGATGGAGAAAGAAGAAAAAGGGATATTATTAAGTAATACAGTGTTGAATTAAAAAAAAAAAAACGATGTGTCAGGATGTTTCCGCCCTTCTTGACAAACAAAATCAGCGGAAAGTGCTCTACGTAGAGAAGAGGTGAAAAGTAAAAACGATTAAACAGCAGCTGGCAGGTAAACGCACGCATGCGCCATGCTGACCCACAGCACGTGTTTAAAGCAGCATTAAGGACTTTTAAGGGTGCCCAGTTGGCAAAGTACAATTTTCTTTTTAAAATAAATGGTAAGATGAGAATGAAGAATACATAAGATGCTTTCTCTGAAGCGCCATGATATCGCTGAGATCATCCAACCTTACCTCGCACAGAGACGACAGAGAGAGATAATCCAAGGGCAGGCCCGGCATCGAATCAATCTTGTGACTCGCACTGCCGCCTCTCTCTCTCTCTCTCTCTCTCTCTCTCTCTCTCTCAGCGAGTGGACACGACGCTTGGTGGCACCTCAGTGTTCTGCCTCGTCACAGGAGGCGTCCGCACGCGTTGCATACGCGCAAAGAGTACCTTCCCCCTGTCCAGATCGGCCTGCGTGGCAAAGCGAATCATCCACGCCTCCTCCACCACGTTCACGTCCTTCACAAAGTTGTAGCGCCGCACCTCACCTCCTGTGGTCTGCACCACCGTCTCCGCCACGGTGCCGTGTTGCCCTTTGATCCGCAGGACCAGGCGTGCCTCTGCAGAAGAGAAGTCCTCAAAGAGGTACGACCTGTGATAGTCGGGCCAGCCCTTCACACTCGTGATGCGGAGAGCTCGGGCAAAGAGGTCGGTGGCGTCGTCCGGGTTGGCAATGGCCGCGACACCCATCATGCGGGAGAGGGAGAGGACGCGTGGATTCCAGTTGCTCATGTTGACGGAGCCCTGCTTGGTGATGCTGAACTGCTCCATGATGTCTCAGTGTGCGTGTTCGTCTGGACCTTTTATTCGTGTTGTTAGTGCGTTGTGGAGAGTAAAGGTGGCTGTGGTGGAGGGTGTCTTTAAGCTTCTGGGTTGGGTGTTCGGTCAGAAAACGAGTTGTGCAGACGCAGAGATGCACACCCCACAGAAGGAGGAAATTTCATTGCCGTAAGAAAGAGAAGAAGGAGTGGTTAAAACGAGCAGCGCACAACACGAGGAATGAAAGCGTGTGGCAAGTTCGGAGCAGAACAAAATGGCTCAAGAGAGAGAACGTAAGCTAGCCAGGCAGCAGCAGACACGTTGACATGAATAGCAGAAACTCTGCACGTTAACAGAAATGCGCTCTATATAGAGACTATTTATTTTGGTGTTTTCAGGTGTTTTTAGTTTTGTGTTTTTTCAACTCTTTGTTGTAATCCTTCAAAAGAAGAAAGGGTTCATGTGTAAAAAAAAAAAGCCAAAGATCCCCAACAAAAGAAAAACTTCAGAGAAGTGCAATAAAAGATACAAGTACACAACAACAAGTGTAAAGATATAGGAGATAACAAAAATCATAGTGAACGGGAAGGAAGAGGTCTAAAAACAAAATTTCCGTGAAAGAGAGAGCTGCATTCGCTTGTACGTCCAAAAAGAGAAAAAAGCGAAGATAAGCATAACAATAGAGAAGCAGCAGCATTTTCGCACCGTCAACAGTGAGACCGCTGCCATTCTTTCTTGTGGATATATATTCATAGTGGGGCTAGCCGTTACGTTAGATAAACTAAAGCGACGAGAACGAGCACTTGTGCTTTGGTACGTGAAGCCACACAGAAATCTCCTGTCACGGCTTATCGTTCAATTCCAATAAGACAAATAGGAAAAATAAAAGATTCTTTTCGAGCCGCTGTAACAAGCGCACAGTACATTTTTCACCGCACACAACTACCAGAAGATGACGCACATAACGTGCGTTTATGTGGATCAAACTGGCAATCACAAAACAGCAAAAAGCATACCCAACGAGAGCACACCCTGTGTACGCCTCTGGTTGAGTAGAAGCGAAACGTAAGAGAAGAGGGGGGAAAACATAACTGCTAGCGGCATCGGCACACCAGATAAAGAGAAACTACGGGTGGGGTGAGTGTTGCCGCTTAAAACTGCCGGAACGCTTGGATGCAGCAAACTGTTTAAAAAGAAAAAAAAGGTCTTCGGAATTAGTATTTTTTTAAAGACTTCTAAGTCAGTGTTCAATTCAATTTATTTTAGTTCTGCTGACTTGTATAAAATCTCAAAAAAGAAAACCACACTTGCAGGTTGATGGCGACACAACAACTTTCTTCTATGCTTCGCTTCTGCTTCTCGCTGTAGAGACGTCGCAGATTACACAGAAGACATAGGAAAACGTAAGTCAGTTAATGAGCTCACTAAGGAGAATTGAAAAGAAAAAGAGGGGGGCAGTGGTAAAAGGGACAAGCAGCTGACTTTGATAATCCACAAAGATTATAAAGAAAGTAAAGATGTCAGGAAAATAAAATAAAAGGAAAGTAAGAGGAGAGGACATGAGCCATGAAACATAAAGAAATAAAACTACAAAAGTTCTCCTGCACAAGTGTACCAGAAAGCGTACAGACAACTACTTGCAGCAGCAATACATAAAATCAAGAAACCGCATGACACATTACGGTTATTTAACAAGAAAGGGGGATTTTAAAAAAGGTCATATTGCTTCACTCCTCTCGAGTTTTGAAAGCTTTACAAGAGACGGAGTACGTTCCTCCTCTCCCGCTCCTTCGCCTGCTCCATCACCCACGCACGCTGAATCGGCCTCAGCAGCTCCGACGCACTCGCCGGCAGCGTCGCGCAGGCGTCCACCTTGGCCGCTCCACTAAAGCTCGCGTCGCTCGTCTCGGCGGACTGCAGCTGCGTCAGCCTCTCCAGTGCGAACACGGCACTCCGCATGTCCTCCAGGGAGGTGAAGCGCAACACCCACGCTTCATCGCCGTCCATCCCGGCGCTATTCAACAGCCGCGACGCCCGGTGCCTGCGACGCAATGCCTTCGATGAAAAGGCGCTGCCCGCCAATCGGATGGTGAGCTTTGCCGCCAGACTATCGAAGCTCTCCTCCACATACTTCTCGTTGTAGTGCGGCCACACCTCGATGTGGGTGGGCTGCATAGCGTGGTAGTCGATGTGGTCCGCGTTCCCCTTCTTGCTGAGGAGCAGAACGCCCGTGTGGGGGTCGAGGGTCAGCACGCGTGAGGACCAGCTGCAGTAGTCCATACGGCCCTGTTTGCGCACGACCACCTGCTGCATCCGGATGACGAAGAAAGAAAAAAGGAAAGAAAAGCGCTGATTGATGATCTTTGCTTTTTCGTTGGTTGTTGTTTCTCTGCCGCCGGTGACGACAACAGGTAAGGAGTTGTGCAAGAGTGAAAGCTGAAGGGCCGCTGTGATAAGACACGAATTGATTGACCGCTATAGATGAGAGAAACACGCCTAATGTGAATGCCTTGTGCTTCAGAGAATAGCAGGATCACTGTACCCAGCGTGTGGAGTCAACAGAGAAAGGCGAAAACAACAAAAGAAGTTGATGTAAAGCAGCGAAGTGGGTAGCGTAATGAAGGGTTTGTTCTTTTTCCTCATTATCAGAGGAGGTCGGTGGGATAAACCAATCCCCCGTCAACAAGAATGCTTCTCTCTTGTGGGAGCGCACAGACTTTTTTTTTTTCATTTACTATTGTAGCAGAGATCACGACCACTCTTATGTGTCCACGAACATCCTAAAGATTCAAGAGACGTTCACAGGAGACGGATCATTGTTCTCATCTGCTTTTATTCAATGGCAGCGTGCAAACAAAGAGCTGAGACGAGAACAAAAGAGACATGTTTTCTCGGCGTGTATACTTTTGTGTGGTGCACATCATCACACAGACAAACTCGGTTGTTGTTGTTGTTTTTGCAAATTGCAGACGTGCATCGGGAAGCATTTAAAACCCGTCTCTGAAGCCAAAAAGAAAAAGAAACATTAGCACTGATAAACAGGGAAGTAAAATTGAAAAAGAAAAGCAGCGTATGAGAACCAAATGCCCTCACACAAAACAGAAAAACAGATTATCACAGACAAATAATATAAAAAGGTAAATGCAGGCGTTAATATAGGCATAAAGAGCTGCAGGTTACGCTCCAAAGAAGCAGTGAGTGTGTACGAAGATGGAAGAGAGAGCACATCTGCTTTACAAGTAAAAGCCGTCCATACAGTCACTCGACCTCAATGCTCTTCAATGCGTGTGATCCATCAAATACTCCATGCCAAGAATCGCCTTCGTCTCCGGGCTCAGTGTATAATTGTGGATCTCCTCCA
>JASAOD010001830.1:0-38644 GCA_030849845.1 Crithidia brevicula | reverse complement strand
GCCTGAAATCGATGCCATGGCTGAAAGAGAGGTGAAGCGAAGGGGAAAAGGTACAGATTAAGTTTTGTTGCGGTATTGTGTTTCGCGATGTGTTAATTCTGTAAAGCAAATGTACAGATTTTTTCAGGTAATTTTATAAATACGTGTATGAGTAGGTATATCGGAGAGAGAAGAACAAAACGAGAAGGCGATGCAGATAAAATTTTAATCACTGGAATGTTATTGCAATCCATCTGTCAGCACGCAATAACAGCGACTTTATTATTATTATTTTCTGAAGCACTTGCAGCGACAATAAAGTGGCTGGTTTGCATTATCATTTGGCTTAAAATGCTGGCAGCTCTGAATTTTATTGTAGAGTCTGGGTCCAAGAGATGAAGTTCAAATTTTGGATGGGCACTGTAGTTTGACCATCTTTTCCGTTGCAGATAGTGGTTGAATAGAAGAAAGGTTCATTATATCAATATCTAGATTTGCGAAAAATATATTATGTGCGATGTCTTGAAAGCAGTCTGATGTTCAAAGGAGCTATGAAAACAGAAAGGGGCAGACACTGATAGCAAAATGAGCTATAACAAACATAAACAGCTGTCACAAAAACAAAAAAAAGTGCGCGCTGAAACCGTCAGAACGGACGCGCTTCGAAAAGGAACAAAAGAAAAGAAAAGGCACGACATGTTAAACTTTAGAAGAGAAAGTCTGGTAGCTACCGTACAAAATGCTGGTTCGTTTTCGATATTAAAAGTGCGTACAAGATATTCTTTAAGAAAACAAGTTTTTCAATTCTTATTATTATTTTAGTTTTGTTTTTCAGCACTCCGGCGTAAAGAGAACAATTGATATAGCCTATGATGGTGAGAGTCACCTTCAAGGACGTGCTGTGAACTGCATCAATCATTCGGGAGCTCTTGTCACAGTCAGCTATTTGTCGTCTACTTAATAAAGTTGCGCCGTTACAGCTATATTATCATGCAGATACAAATGCTCCAAATGTAATTCAAGTTCTCTTGCATTTTTCGAAGTGATTCAGCATTTGTTAAACTGTACTCGAGTGTCAGCGTGTGATGCGCGCTCTAACTTAAGTGGGGAGCTTTAGCAAGTACTGTGAAAAAGCTGCATCTACTTTTACGTGCAGTTTATCGTAGAGTAGAGACGAGGCTTAAACAATGTTATGTCCGAAATCTCACGTCGACTTGCCGCAATTTGAGCCTGACGAGACGCTCTTTATTGAGACAGTTTTCAGCGAGAATCAAAGTAAAAGTGAATCAACGGCATGCAACACGTTAGATGTGTCACAGCGTCTCTTTGCTCCGCTTCGCCGCCTGCAGAAAGAGAGTGACGAGAAAATTCAGCCTCTCCAAATATGATCTTGTGCATTTATCCGAGACTCCCTCGCCCCCCCCCCCCTCACAAACCCCTAGCCTCCTGGTCCCCTACCTGCGAGCATTAATCGCAGCTGCCACGTTTTTGTGGCATCCGCCGATCCCTCTTTGGCGTCGTCTTATAGAAGTAGTTGCACTACGAAGCTCATGTTTTCTTTCTAAAGCCATGCTCCCTAAATACAAAAATCGTGCGGTGGGGGTGAAAAGCTCGATTTATGAAGGGTGTCCAAAAGCTAGGTTTTGAACGTTTTCGTGAATTCTGGTCTTGTGCTTGTGGGTTCGCTCATAGTTTACTCGTTTAGCTGATCGAAGTCGGTGCTTTCGGCGGCGCGCTTCGTAGTGGTACACTGCTCGTCTTACTTGGAGAGTTGTGAAGCTTAAATATGGCCAAAAGATAATTGCACTTATACAAAAAAAAAAAGTGAGCGTGAAACTTATATAACGCAAAATAGAGAGTTGATAGTGAGTTGTGTTGCTGTAGAAGCTGAACTGGTGACTTTATAAACATTCCCATTAACATTGAAGCATCTCTTACTGTCTTGTTTTTCCAATTGTGGACAAGCGAATAGGAGCCTTTTTTTTTTTTTTCGCTCCTATCGCTTCTGATGGCAAGAGAACAAGAATCATTCTCTAGTGGTGGCCAACATTACAAATAAAGCTCCAGTCATTCTAAACTTCCAACCTTTATCACTTGTGAAACAGTACAATAGCTTTCCCTGAGTGGTCGGAGGAAATGTGCATAGCAGCTCTTGTTTCTCAATGCCAACAGTGCAGGTTACATTCTTCACCTTTACCTCGCTTACACTGATATCCATCATCTTCTCTCCTCCCTCTTTTGTTCCGTGATGCGTATTGATTCCTGCAAATCTGCTTCTCGCAACCGTTTGCTCCCTTCTTTTTGTACAACCTGTCACCAAGTGGCCTGACGCACTACCGGCCGCGAAACTAAACCAAAAACGGAGCCCTTTAAGCTACCCTGGGGTACAGTTAAACAGTAAAAATGCCCCCAAAACGAAAGCTGCCGCGGCGCAGTAAGGCAAAAAAAGATGAGCTTAACCTTGAGGCTGTTTCGGAGGAACGGATCGATGCTGTTACCGCAGAACCGCTAGATCCTGTTAAATTCATTGAGGTTCTAAGCCCCGATCAAACGCTGCGGCTCTTCTACAACACGAGTACGCTCATCCGTATTGCTGTAGACAAAGGAGGCTTTATGCAACCGCCACACTTTCGTGAGCCTATGGCAAATGCGCTACGCAAATTAATTGAGGCTATCGAAGGAAAGAAGTTCCACTTCGAGTCCCGCAATACGACTATGCCAACTGATGAAGCTGGGGACGGCAATGGAATAGCAGTCCAGCACCGACACGTCTACTTTGATCAGATCATGGATGAGTTCTACCTTTTGAATCCGGCGGAGGTCTACGTCTGCCCCATCTGCTACGAACACTACCTGGAAACACGCTATATGCCCGCGCAGCTGGCAGCTCGGCGAACGGTGCGCCACCTGCGCGACGGGCGGCCTCTGGTGGACCCGCTAGACATGCTATCCTCCATGCTGGGTGACGACCCCAATGACGGTGAGGACGATGGGTCTCCTATTGTTCTTGATGCCGCATGGGACAACGTACTTGCACACCTTGTCTTTCGAAAGGCCACTCAGTGGAAAGCGCACATGGAACGGCACCACGACATTTACGGCGTCGGCTCCGGCGATTATCGCCTCCGCGACGTACTTTGCACATACTACAATGAGTACAATCAGTGCAATGAAGAGAGGTACGAGGACGAAGCTAAGCGGTTTGGCGATGCAAAAAAGCGGATGTCTTTGACTCAGCAGAGGTACTGGCACGTCAATGCTAGTTACAACCGTGTCCGTTACAATCGCGTTGTTGCAGCTGTCGAACGCGCAGAAGAACACCCGGAGGCAGTGACTGAGAGCGCGTTCCCAAATGAGACGATAGCGCACCACTTCAACCCGGAGACTGAAAACGAAGACGATTTTATCGACGATGATGAGAGCGACGATGATGATTACGTTCCACCGTACTCTCCAGCCAACGAAGGCTTTGACGTCGACGATTCACACGAAAGCGAGGAGAACTCTCCTGTCACCGCAAGCGTACGGAAGAGGGGCCGTGAACATTCAGCTCGAAGGGAGTCCGACGCATCAAGTGAATCCAGCACCACATCCGAAGAGAGCTCTTCGGGCACGTTAGAGTACAAAGATGCTGTTGAGAAACAACGTGCACTTTTCAAGCGTGGTCTCTTGGCCGAGAGAGACTGCTACTACTCACGCCTTTCAGCAGAGGATCGACGTTTTGTCGAACAGAGCCAACGCTCCACAGTGACGCAGAGTCAATTGTACGATCCGCGCATGCACAAAGGCCCGGCGAAGGGCTCAGCCGAGGAGGACGACGTTGATTGGGAGAACGTTGGTGAGGCTTTGCCGCTGAGAAAGCCCAAAATAATTCCGAAGACGGAAGAACGTGACGCTCTGCGAAAAGAGCATTCTTTGACACCGCAGCGCACGACGCTACTGCTTGATGACAATGAGGAACCCAAAGTACCAATTCAGGACAGAGTAAAAGTGAGCCTTGCGCACGTGCCTCGATTACTCCTTGATGAAGACGAATGAGCTGCTATAGTCATATGAGCGGAATATCTTTTAGGGCACACAAGAAGGATTAATGGCTTTTGTTCTACCTGGCGGCAGCAGCGGCCTCTTCTGCACGCTTCTGTGCGCATCGATCTTTTCGCTCTTTCTCAGATGCGTACGGCAGCCATTTGCATCGCAGCCTCATACCCTCGGGGTATGAGAGAAAGCCCAGCTTTTTGTTTTTGCTACTTTAAAAGCCTCCGTTACTTTACTTGTGTCGCATCCAAAACGTTTGTTGTGTCTTTGCTTGCAAGTGGCGTACTGAGAGATATTGTGACGCATTGGGGGCTTGCTGTGTATCTCAGCAACTGTTGCAAAGCGCCGCGTCCTTTTGAGAATACGTTTGGACTTTTTTCTTTCTTTTCTCTATACTTATCACCGCTTCTACAGTCCTCTAGCACCGCTATGACTCTGAAAGTCAAACAATCTGAATCTATTTTTTGTCTTTTGAACTCCCCACTGCTTACTTCAGTATGTTGTCTTTATTGTGCGTTGAGTTTCCTGCGCTCCGATGCGGATGAGAAAGTGGCAGGGGCAGCTAAAGAACGAAACGTTGCGTACGTTTGACGGGTCCCGATAGTTTCAGAGTCCTTTTTTTCTCCTTACCTTCTAACAGCTTTTGCATTCCTCTTTTATTGACGGTGAAGCGCTCTATGCATAGAGGGAACATCGTAGAGAAAGAGATTCATAGCATCCTCGCCTTTTTTTTTGTTCAAGCAGCCTTACACGTTATACTCTTTTTCTGGACAGGATATTGCGGTTTTAAACGGGCATGCACCTATTCAAGCATATGAGTTAGCCCTTCTTAAGGCGACTGCACCAAACTTGTTACTCCTACTCGCAGTGCTGGTCCCGACTCGCCCCTTGCATACATGCTCCCTCTTTCGCACGTTGCCCTAACCTCCCTACCCGCATTCTTTTGCTTTACCCTCCTTTAACACAAAAGCCATTTCAGTATTGATTGCCCGCTTTCATGGATAGACGGAGACGTTTACCTGGCTCATTACACCACATCATTCAAGGCGTAATTTTCTACTCGTCATGCGCATTCAAGGTCACCTGATCGATTTCCTTGCAGCCCTGTCCGACAGCGGTATCACAGATGCTCGTACGACGCTTTCGGAGCTGCAATCCGACGGCGTTGCACAGGTGATGAGCTTTGTGCCGCAGAACACCATTAACCAATACTTCTGCACTTTGGCTTCTGCGTGCCCGCGAATGCGGTTGGATATTGAAATGCTAATGGGATACTTTGCTGAAGGGCGGGGAATCCCACGTGCACACGTTGAAGAGAACCGCCTCTTTTACAAAATCAGAGTTTTAGGCGAGACTCAGGTCAATTTAAGTATTGTGCACTCGTTGTGGTGGGCCGATCAGTGCAGTTTGCCTATCTTGTTTGATGTGGATAACGCATGCGGCGATAGTCTGGCACTCCTCACAAAGAGTCTTAAACATCGTATTAGTGAACTGCAGGTCCACATTACTTCTGAACCTGAGTGCGCACACAGCGCACTGCAACTGTGCGGTGGGAACTGCGGCACCATCCTCTGCTCGTTATCCTCGCTCCCAAATATATCAAAGCTGATCATCATGTGCGGCATGTACGTTAGTCGCGCTCGCGTCGCTGCAGGTGTGACTCGTGCTCTACACGTGTCAGCACAAATGCTAGTGAGTGAGCTGCAGATATACGGATGTGAGCAGCTAGGAGACTTCTCCGCGCTCTCAGGATCGGAACATCTGCGGCGCTTAACAGCCAATTACTGCGGGATTCATTCGGTGACCGACCTGCGAAGCTGCTCAAGACTTGCTGAACTTGATATCTCCTATAACGACTCTCTAGAAAACCTTCGCGGGCTTGCCGGCGCACCGAACTTAGAAAAGCTCGCGGTGAGGAGTTGCAACTTAAACAACGTAGATGGCCTTGGTAGCTGTCCGCTGCTGACTGAAGTTGATGTGTCGCACAACAAGTCTCTACAAGACCTTGGCGGTCTTGCAGGTGCGCAGTGCCTGGAGCGCGCTGCTGCCAATCAATGCGACCTGCGCAGTGTCGACGGTTTGAGCGCCTGTCCAAATCTAAAGGAGCTGGAGTTGCGATACAACTGGTTGTTGACGGACATTACAGGACTTGCCAGGTCCGCTACGTTGACGCTGCTTGATGTGTCCGGCTGCAACGTGACCAGCACTAGTTTCCTGAGTCCTTCTGTGAAGGTGAAGAGAAAGTAGAGTGATAGCGCAACCGGAAGCTCTCACGGACCGTCAAACGGCTCGGACTCTGTGGGACCCTTCTAGGTAGAGGGAGGACGGCCGCCAGGTTGGAGCTTGTTATAGTACGCGGAGTTTCCCCATCAATGTGTAGGGCTGCACAGGATTCTGCTTGCTGTTAATTGTTTTTTTTTTTTTAGTGAATTTGCACAAGCGCATTCGCACGTGCACACAATCGCACTAAACTTATATTTAACCTATACGAACACAGCCAATGACTTTCTACAGTTTTACCGGTTTTTTCCCCCACAATTTTTCTTCTGCGGTACCGCTGAGGTTTCACATCCCACTTTTTTTTTTACCGTGGTGTTCTGCATTACTCTCTGCAAAGCTCTGCTTGTGAAGCGGTTGCGTCAGTTCGGCTTCATAGTTAATTTTCCTCTTTTTGGCTTCTGCCATCCGTGAATTACGGCAAGATGCGTTGTGCATTTTTTAAAATAATTCCCAGCAGCTGCCTCTATATTCTGCTCCGCGGGGAGTGTTTGTAGGGCGTGTCTTCGGTGCACCATCGTTTTCAAAACGCAAAGGAAAATAGCTGTCAAACAGCATCGGCTAGAGCGTGCAGCTTGCGCGTAGTAGTGTGGGGTACAGGTGAACTACGTAAGTGATGAGCACGAGCGCTGGGTCATGTGGATTGAACGTTGAGTAGCTCTGCATGTCGCTGGAGCTTGACGAAATGCGCACCGTCTCCTTTTCCTAATACCACTTTCACTTTATTCGTCATGTTTGGCGCAACAATGGGTCTAATGCCAGTGAATCAATCGACGGGTAGAGCTTTCTGTCTCACGTATTTTTCCGTTTTTCCGTTGGCGCTGTACTCGGCAATCGGTCCTCAAACTGGCCGGTCTTTTTCTCTTCTTCACGAGCCGGGAGAGTTTTCACCGTTTCACTCCGTGGCCTTCTTGTCGGAAGCCTAACGCACAGTAGTTTCAATTGCGTCTTACTAAACCCATGGCATAGTAATCAAACTTGAAGTATTGGTCTGCGCTCTACCTTTCTGGTATCTCGTCTCGTTTGCTTTTCTTTTTCCTCTGGTGATGGAAAGAAGAAAGTGGCACTATAAGCACATTAAGCACCGTTCCAATGCCTTTTCGAAGGGGAAATTACAACACTTCTTTCGGGAAGGTGACGAAAAATTTCCAGTCACTGTGAAGCGTGCTGCGTTCAGGAGGCATTCAAAGAGGCTGCCAAGGAAGGGAGCGGACAACAACGCGTTGGCAACCGACTAGGCCTGCCTGCCATCACTTCTTTTGCATAGGGACGCCTTGCGTTAAGAAATGCACTTTCACTTTGCAGAGCGTTGACCAAAAGCTACTGCCCGATGTGTTGCCCTCGGCTGCTCGACAGCGCGCCCACTGCTGTTTGCGGCTATGAAGGAACAAGTCGAGCAGCATGCGGGGTCAGCTTGCCATTCCTTTTGTGCATACCGCGCGCGTGCCTCTACTTGACGCTCGATCAAGCGGCCCAGCCATCAAAGCTCCAAGCAAGATTTTGGAATCTTTTGCGGTTGCGGCTTCGAGGCTATACCACTTCTGGCTGAGCTGCTGTGAGCGCTGGCCAAAATCAAAAATAGCAGCAGGAAGCGGTGTAGACCGGCAGGACACGCAGACAGCGTCGTCGCGAGACCGGGAGTGCGGGGGAATTCGGAAGGGATGCGAAAGCTGCCCGGCAGTGGGTCTCCTTCTTAAGGAAGTCCCGGCGGCCATGCCCCCGATACGTTTCGCAAGGACGGAAAGTCCAACTATGAGATCGACAGCACTCTTGGCTGGTGTCTGCTGCTCGACGTTCTCTTCCTGTGCGGTGCTTTGCCCACGCGCTCGGTCAGTGGCGTGGAGTTTATCTGTGTGCGCGCTGGGGATTTAAAAAAAAAAAATGGGTGGCTCTGTGCTTTCTCGTTACGTGGCCAAACGTTTTGTTGCAGCTATTTTGAGTAGCACGGAGGTTTGTCCAAGTGTAGAAAGTGGTTTGCTCCCCTCCGTTACCAGGCGTTTACAGAGGAAAGGTGCGCCGTGAGTGTGTGTATTTCGACTTTGCAACTCAAGCTGATAGATCCGAGGAGCGAGCGGATCAAGGGAAAGTTTGGGCTACGAGTCCTCTTGCTTCTGCGATGTTCTTTGCCTTAGACGAACGTCGAGGGCAGGGACAAAATTCTACGACGTGCACTAGCAGGTGCCTCACTCCACCAAGGGTCTTTTCTCAATGCTTTTGTGGCTCCTGTAGGGGAGGAGGTGTGAGAAAAAGACGTCCGAAAAACGCCCATCGCGGAAATTGCGCTGCTGTTGCAAAGAGGCCCGATGAATAGATGCTTTGCGTCCGCGAAGAGTCACTGCGATCAGCGGAATGTAGCGGCACTGGTGAAGGCCGCGCAAGGGGAAGTCGTTGAAGATACATGCAGTCGCACTACGAAAGCGGCAGACTGAGGTGCGCTTTGAGTCCCGCCTCTCTTAAGACGGGGCAGTGCTGTTGGAAAAGACCCACTCAGTTACTGCGCTTGAGCGTGGTAAGCTTTGGAAGAAGGGCAGGCGTGGCGCGGCGCTCTGAACTTTTCAACAGGAAATACTGCTAGCTTTCGCACACTTTTGCTACCGATGAACTCAACGTTGCAACTGCCGCCCAATTTGAGGAAAATGAGAAAGAGGGTTTTCTTCATCTTTCAGGGACGAAATTATTTGCAGCGAACAAAAGTAGTAGATGTGGCCGCTCAGCGCTTATGGCACGGCTCAGCAACGCAATTGTGAAGCGGTATGTCACCGCGGCGGACGTAGCTAAAAAGAGAAAAAAAAACCCCCAATTCATACCGTGAGAGGCAACTTCGCAGGATGACCGAGCCGGCCGACCCCGGCGCAACATTGAGTGGTCGTGCTGGCACTAATTAGCAGGAGGCACCTTTCAAACAGCCACTAGTGCGTTGAAAGCAAACGATGCGGTACCGTTGGTGGGGCCAGTCAATTTTTCGACGCGGCTCGTGTGCCATGAATAGTGCAGCTGTCGAAGGGCGGGAGCGGTGACACGAAGAGCGTGCACACAGTAACCTGAGGTCGGTGAGCGAGAGCTGGTGCAAAATACTTGCCCTACAATACTTATATTTCACAAACGCAAGTGCAACACTTCAAACAGCGGCGATTGCCACGTGCACATAGATCAGACTTCCGTAGTTAATGGCATTCACGACATTGACAAGCGCGGCCCTTCATTCTTATTTCATCTTAGGTGCTAGTACACCCTGATGATGCCGGCCGCCTCACCGTGGTGTCAGGGTTTCGTACTCCCTTGCGGAGGAAGCCAAGCGCCTGCGACCCATTGCATTAGGTTGCGGAGGCTTCGGCTCAGCGGCCAGGTCCTGGTTAGTGCCAGGCTGCAGAGATGTGCGGGAAAGTGTATGTGTGAACTGGCCTACGAAAATGCGTATCTACGGGTTACAAATACTACTCGCTGGGACGAAACGAGGCGGTGGGCAAATAGAACCAATGTTGCTCTGTGTGCCATTACCTTCGTCCAATGCTTGGAGTGCAGATCTTGCGACGGGGACACGCAGGCCTGACACAACGTACCGCGAAACAGAAGTTACTTTGCGACGACGCTCCGACATCGCCGTTTAGGTACGCACCTTGTATCCCCTGATAATGACGAAGCAACTCACACAAGGCAGCGAGAAACAATCCCGGCAGAGCTTCGATCTGGCACGTCCCACCTTTGTGGGTTCTATCCCCGCGAAAAACACCAGGCTAATACCATGGAGTGCAGATGGTGTGTTGCACGCACACAAAATGCAGCCCATGGCGACACTGCCGCCACCGCCGCCCCCAGTGTATTTGGCAATGAAGGCCACGGACCCAGTCTTGTGTCCCATATGCTGCGAGGTATATCGCGATGGCGACCGGCTCAGAAAGTACCTCGTTCGAGGCTCTGAAATATGTGCCGCGGAGGAACTCCCCACCACCATCTCGCGGGCACTACACGCCTTGCCACCTGGTGGGTACTTCCGCTGCCCCATGTGTTCGTACTTCACGCCGGACAGACTTCTGTTCACCAAAGGGCACGCGTTTTGTCACGGCCCGCCACTTCTCGACGTCCGCACCCCCGCCGGAAGCGTCCGCGTCACAGCGAGGTTAGAGTGCGTTGTCTGGCATCGGTTGGCCGCTGCGTCCCACATGGGCTTACATATGAGCACAGCACGCGTGCCTAGCACCGACTCATCCGTTGTTCCTGGCTCTGCTACCGCAGTCCGCCCTGCCGCGCAGCAGCCTCAGCGTCCGACCACCAACCGCCTCGTCCACGTCTGTCCCACATATGGTCGCGCACTGTCGACTATCCGAGGAGCTCTTTGCCGCGTCCGTCGTAACCACCCCGGTGTCACGCGTCTAAGGGTTGTAGACGAGCTGGGGATCTCCAAAGGAACCCCCGTACACCCCGAAGCTCACGTTTGCCCCCATTGCCCGTCCGTGTTTACAACGCCACGTAGCCTGACACGCCATCGCGAGGCTCTACACCATCAAAGAAAGCCTCCTTCATGTCGAGTGCCCACTCGAATGGAGTGTGATGAGGCCCGTTGGCGCTTGCTGGTGTGCCACGGCTTTGGGGGCACGAGAGAAAAGCACCTCATTGGCCGCGGTTGCGCCGCTAAGGCGGACGCCGGCGAGAAGCTTGCCAGCTTTGCGGTAGATATGAATCGGCACGCCCCTCACCGTGGGTTGCCCGTGTGGACAACGACGCCGCCCCCGCGCCAGATCCGGCAACAACTGAGAGCGTTACGCCTGCCCCTGCACTGACTTCTTCCTCTGTTTTTAGTGCGAATCGCGGAAGCAGTGCCTGGCCATAGGCGTCGCAGGGGCGAGGCTGACGAAGTACCGCCGCCGCGCTTACGCATGGTCCGGCTGAACAGAGGACGCTTTGAGGTGACGGGTCAGGGTTTAGTCGCTGCCCAACAGTAGTGTGACGGCAGTGTGTGATGAGCAGGTGTTTAGCAGTTTTCCGTGTCCTGGATGAGGGGTTACCCATGAAGAGAGGATAGGTGATCGACGTCGCCTTCGTTGCTTTTTTTTTATCCGCCTGATATTTGTTAGGCGTTCAATTGCTGTGCATTCTTCGTCTCTAATTCTTCTCTTTTTTATTTTTTTTTAGGGTACGATATGAATGGATTGATGAAAAGAGGATGACGATATTTATGAGGTTCAGGTTCGAAGCCACGTCTACATGAATGACCTTACTCCGAATCTCTACTACTCTCCTCTACCTTCTCCTTTGCCTTTTTTTTTTTAATCCACACATAGTTAAAAGTTCATTCGAGTTGCTGAGTTTTTTTTTTTCGACTACCCGCCTCCGTAGTTGCCCACCAAGGTAGGGATCCTTGAGTGCACCCAAACCAAGGTATCTTGTTGACCACTTCGTGAGTGCTACGCAGTAATAAAACCAAGAAGAAGGAAAGAGGGAAGCTTTGCCGAGTTCAGGCATATTCAGTCTCCAGTGTAGAAATGAGATGCAAATATAGCAGCCGGACGCTGCGTGGGGTGTTAAGGGAGAAAATCAAGGAGCCCCATCGCGAGTACATGAGTTTTGATTATGTCAAAGATCACATCTCTATAGAATTTATCTTACCTCTCGACTCATCTTTTCTCTCTTATCCGCTACGCTTCTCTTGTTATCATCGCATCCTGTACAACGCAACTACTTTCGTTTTTGCTTTATATATATGTACTGAACTCAATATTGTCACCTTCGCTTTCTTCCTGCTCGTTGCGTCATCTCCTGTACGTCGTAGTCACTCCTTCTCTTAACCACAGCAGACTTCTCTCTCTTTTTTTTTTCGATTGCTCGCCCATCAGCATACCTTGAGCAGGAAAAGAAATTAAAGACAGCTACCACCTCCACTAAAGAAAGTCTTCCCATCTGTCACGAGAACTATAAACAAAACAAAAAACAAGCAAAAAAAAGAAAACAAGAATTGCCAAACAAGATACCACACAACCTTCACCATGAGCAGCTCAGACACCAACCATCCTTTCCGAGAGGAGAAGCAGCGCAGTGGCAAATACCTCTGTACGGAACCTATGGCCCTCCAGGAGGAGCTCGAAACCGTCCATAACGGCTTTCCGATGAAGGACGTGAAGGACGTGAAGGGCGTGGAGGAGATCAGTTCGCAGGACAGTGCCGACCACTACGATTTTGACCGCTACAGCCCGCAGCGCGAGATCGAGCGACAGGACCGCATTCGTGCCGAACGCGTTGCCCGCCGCCGCATCCCCACTAACGTCTTTCAGAACTTCTTCGGCCACTTCCTGCCCTACGGTGGCCTGCTGTCTACGGGTCTCAACCTGGCGAGCTCGTCCATCGGCGCTGGCATCATTGCGATGCCCTTGGCCTTCAACTCTTCTGGTGTGGTCATGGCGCTCATCTACATGGTCGTCATTGCCTTCCTCACCGTTTACTCCTACTACCTCCTCGGTCGGGCAGCGGAGAAGACGGGGCTGCGCAGCTACGAAAAGATCGTGCGCACCCTCATCGGCCCCGGCGCGGATTACTTCCTGGCCTTCTGCATGTGGGTGTTCAGCTTTGGTACGGAGGTGTCGTACGTTATCTCACTCAAGGACGTGCTCACTGCCTTTTTGGAGGACGCGCACGGTACGCCGGCCTTCCTGTTGAATATCTGGGGCCAGCGCCTGCTGACCTTCGCGGTGTGGCTGTGCTTTATGCTGCCGCTGTGCCTGCCCAAGGAGATCAATACGCTGCGCTACTTCTCCTTCATCGCCGTGCTCTTCATCATCTTCTTCGTCATCTGCATGGTCGTCCACAGCGCACAGAACGGGCTCAAGCAGGTCCCGCGTCCGAAAGTCAAGATGTTCAACACCGGCAACACCGCCGTCGGTGGTCTCTCCACCTTCGTCTTTGCCTTCATGAACCAGCTGAATGCGATGGAGTGTGCCGCCGAGCTCTACAAGCCCTCTCCGATCCGTCTCACCATGGGCGCCTCCGTCGGCGTGCTCATCGTCTTCATCTTGTACCTCTTTGCGGGTCTCTTCGGCTACCTGGACTTCGGCCCCGCCGTGACCGGCTCCGCGCTGAAGATGTACAAACCTGTGAGGGATCCTCTGATGGGCGTTGGCTACGGCGGCATTCTGCTGAAGCTGTGTGTGGGCTTCGGTCTGCACATGATCCCCGTGCGCCAGGCCGTCTATCACTGCGTGCGCGTGAATGTGGAGACGTTTGCCTGGTGGAAGAACGCGGTGGTGTGCTCTGCGCTGGCCTTCCTGGCGCTGGTGGCGGGTCTCTTCATTCCTAACATCAACGTCGTCTTCGGCCTCGTCGGTGGCTTCTCTGGCGGCTTCATCGGCTTCATCTACCCTTCCTTGATGATCATGTACGCTGGCAACTGGACCTTCTCGTCTGTGGGCTGGTTCCACTACTTCTCCACCTACTTCCTGCTTATTGTGGGTGTAATTGGTGTGGTGTGGGGTACCGCGTCCTCCATTTACGGCGAGATTTAGGCGAATTCTGTGCCTGTTACGACTCCTTCACATCCAGCTATTCTGCGTGTCTTGTATTCATTGTTTTCTGATTTTGTTTCTCCTCATGTTAGGTGCGCTGTGGGTGTTGTATGTCAAATATCACACTGCACATTTCCCTTTTGATGTCACGCCTCTCCCCTCTGCTGTTTTACAGCATATCAGTGCAGAGGTGTACGGCAAGCAGCACACGTAATTTTCCTTTCTTTTTTCAATGTGGTGTTGTTGGGGTTGTTCTCGAAGAGAGAGATGACCGCCACCGGAGATGGCGCGCTGTTTCGTAGGGTGTCAGCGGCAGCTTCTCTTCTTGTTCACACCTTGCCCTTTCTCAAATTATATTTTCTCTTGTAATTGCAATTAACCGACCAGTCTTGAATAAAATCCATTCATTTCCCTCTCGGATGCATTGCGTTGTTATCGGGTGAATGTGGGAGTGGCGGGACTTCTGGCAGTTTGGTGCTTTGCTCTGCGCTTTTATTTTACTTTTCTTTTTGTGGCAGAGGCCAAGCGAGAAAGTAAAGTGCACAGAGGATAGCACTTGAGCGTCCTTATTCTTTTTATTCTGGTTTCGTGTATTGTTCTGTGTATGTAATGTGTTGCGTTCTTGTTTCTCTCTTCCAAGGTATCTGTACTGATGGTGTGCAGAAGGCCTTCACAAGCGGGTTTCTGCCAACGCTAAAGACACCTGCGAGGCGCTCCTCCTTGCTGTTGCATGCCTTCTGAACAGGGAGTACAAAACAAGAGTAAGACAGACATGCCCTTTCCGAGAGAGAGAGCACACGCACACACACACACACACACACACACACACACACACACCAAGTTTTTCACGCCGATTTCGTCTCCCCCCCCTTAACAGCACAGCAGCTCCTCTAGTGGCTCTCGCTTTTCTTTTTTTCACACGGGAAAGGAACGGAAAAGGGGAAGGAAAGCGTGCCTACACCATCAGCGTCGCTCTCGAACATAAACAATCAAACAAAAAGAAGCGCTGCGGCGCTGCCGAGACGAGAGACCACAACATCAACGCGAGTCGCTCAGATGGGGGGCACGCGGCGTTTAGGCGGAGGCAGCACAGCAAGGACCGCTGTGCTTCGTTTCCTTTCCTTTCCTTTTTTTGTTTTTCTTTACCCAGACCACAATAGCCGCATGCAGACGACTCCGAGAGATAGCATGTGTGTGCCGGCAAGACGGAGAAGCCAACGCACACACAGCTGGAAGTGACTCTTTTTTTTTTTTTGGTTTAGCGCTGCATTTAAGAGCATCAAAACAAAGACAGCACCCACACTCTTTTCAAAGATTCGTTTTCTTCTTGTTTTTGCCTCTCTATTGTACTTATGTCTGATGCTTCTGCTGCCAAAGAGGGGATAACATCAACAACAAGAAAGTATTCGTCTCCTTGGATATGGCGGGGTGTATGCGTGCCTAACTAGTTTTTTTTTTTTTCAATTCTTCTCCTCCCTGCCCTCTCTTTTCACCTCTCTTTTGTTTGAAAAAAAATGCATTTCTCTTTTTATTTTATTTCTTTTCCACCTTTTCCTCGTTTGCTTGACTGCCTTCCGAATCGTTAATACGTATTTTTTTGCGGTGCAGTACGAATCACCTGCTTTTGGCGGTGAAGTCTTCATCATTTTCGAGTTTTGGAGATGCGTCTGCAAGTACCGCAGAGGGCAGCAACAACAAGTATTAGGTCCTTTCTTTAAAAAAAGGAAATCTATCTCTCATTTCTCTTTGTGTTTAACTCCGTGTCCGGGTGCTAGTGTATCTCTAACGTCACCTGAAGCTGCTACACCTGCGCGTAGGTTGCACATGTCTTATCTCTTTCTCTACGTGCAATAACTCGTTTTTTTCTTTTCAACTCATGTACGAGTGTTTGCTATCACTCTCTTTTTCTCACCGAGGACAGCAGCAGCTGTGTGTGTTTGCGTCCCCTTTTCTTCCTTCAGTGGCTTTTACTTCAATATAAGTGAGAGTATGAGTAATTTTCTCTCGTATTTTTCGAGTTTTGCGATTGTGGATGTCTCTACCTTTTTAAAAAAAGAGGGAAGGCGCTTGCACGCAGGGAAAAAAAAAACTCTTTTCCCTACTTCTTCTATTATACTTTTAAACGACTCTCTTTTATTTGTCTACGGATCCTGATCGTGAGTTGATGCGTTGTTCAGCTGCAAGTTTCAGGAGATGAGGTGAACCTTTTTTTTTTCAATAACAACTCAAACCTTGATAGAAGTCGATAGCTTCGCAGCACACTCAAAAAGGAAAAAAAAAAAAACTCAGACGATATTTCCTAAGAGCAACGAACTGCGGAAAGGTGCTGAAATGAGTTCGGCTTAAAGATACTTTTGGTAGACTTTGATCCTTTCCTTACACCCTTTCAATTCAGCACGCGCGTTCTCGAGGAGGACGCAAACTTTATATTTTCTCTTTCCGCCGAGAGGTGCTTTCAATCGTTTTAATGGACAGAAGGTGCTGATTGCCGAGCGCACCTTCGCGTCCTCTACTTTTTGAAATCTCTAAACTTTTCTTGTGCTCGTATCTTAATGCTTCATGGTCTGGTTTTGAAGAGTGAGAGGGCTACAGGAAAGTGTGGAGCAACAAAAACACAAGTGCCAGTAGAATACAAGCAGCGACATGCGCAAGAGTGGCCTGTGTAGGTATGCGTAGTGCGAGCGCGACTTTGCGCTCATGTGATGCCTCCTAATGAAGCAGGAAGACTTCAATAGTGAGTTGCATTCACACCGATGTACACTCCCACACGCCGCAGTGAAGGAGATCCTAAAAAAAAAAACGAGACTTTTTGAGCGTGTATGGAACAGATGTTGTCCATCGAACCTCTATTTTTATCTGCTTCCCCTTATTAATATTTCCCTGCTTCTCATCGCTTCACATTGCATCTCTCTCTCTCTCTCTCTCTCTCTTTGTCTCTTTTGTGGCGTCATTGCGTTGACTGCTCCACTCTTCAGGATACATAAACGTGCTGCTGTTGTGGTGACAATCTGCACAGCTAACAAAGAAAAACGCACGCCTTCAACACGTGCATGAACGCAACAGCAACGACAATCATATCAAAATCCAGTCTAAGCCTTGTGCGACTGGTATCTGCGCTGCAACTAGAGTGCGCTGACGCTGACACAACAACATCAACGCACGAACTGACATAGCAGAACTACTCGTTTTTCTTACTTTTGTTTATTCTCTTCTGCCAGGCCTCTTTAGAATGTGGCCAGCTATTGTGGTGGCACCGATTAAGGTGTACTTTGACGCTTCGCAGCTTCTACGGTGCGGGGATGTGGAGCTCAACCCGGGACCCATCTTGCGCGGCCTACAGTGGAACGTTCAAGGCTTAACTCCATCCAAATACATGACGCTCTCGAAGATGTTGGAGGATGAACTCATCGTGTGGTGTGTGCTCTTCGAGACGCACTTCACCCCTTACGAGTGTTCGAACTTTAAAGTGGCTGGGTTCGAACATGTCGGACACGCACGGGACAAAAGGGACAAGAACGTCGGCGGTGGTGTTTCCATTCTTGTACGCACAAACTGTAGCGTGCAGGTGGCCGATAGATTCATGGTAGAGCTTCCAGGGCTCGAATTAGTGGTTCTCACCCTTGCCCTCACCGATGACAAGAAAATGAAGCTCGCTGCTGTCTACTTCATTGAGAGCCAGTACGTCACTTCTGAGGCGTTCTCGAAAATAACATCCGAGATTCCCACCTACCGCTCGGCGGTGGTGGCGGTGGGCTGCAGCTGTCAGGGTGCACCAAGAGATTCGATGAAGGCGCCGGACAATAATGGCTCACCATTTGCCAGCTGGTGCGAGGGGCTGGGCCTCACACGCGCCAACACTGAAGAGGCGACGTGGCGACGGTCGGCTACAGAGTTGCCGACAACTAGGCCTGACGTCACCCTCAGTCGCAACTGCGTGGTGGAAGACTGGACTCCAGTTTTCACCCCAGACAGCGACCACGCTCAGATCACCATGGACGTGCTGGTGGGTACCACACCTGTGCGCCCGACCACCTTCAAGCAAAGTACGCGTCTCTACAGCTGGAATTGGGCGAGCTGGCTTCTCTTTCGCCGCTACACACGCACCCAATTCGGTGCGTTGAAGCAGGAGTACGAGGAGAGGAGAACAGAGAACAAAAAGTCAAAAATTCAACGTCTTGCTTGGCGAAAACACCAACTGCTACCTCAGCGTGAGAAAAAGGCGCCAGAAGACCCCGCTATGGCGCCGGCTTGTGAATCAAAGCCCCGCCTGCAGCGACGGGTTTCCGTGAACGAGCTAGCCATGCAAATTGCACGAATCATCCGCAAGGGCGTTGCGCGCAGCGTGCCGTGTATGGTGGCAAAACGAGCGCCAATTTGGACGCCCGAGCTCACTCAGCTAGAGAAGGATATCAAGGAGTGCCGACACCCTCAATGCATCGACCAACTCATTGAGCGCCGAGGAATCAAGCTTCGTGAGCTCACGACCTCCCGCTGGTGCATGGACTTCTCGCACATCGATCCAAGTGTGAGAGCGAGTAGAGATCTACTTAACAGAGTGTTTACGCCGCGGGTGCTCGAATATCCCGCCATGGTGGTCTGCGACGCACCGTTGACGGCTCGGCAGCAAGCAACGCAGCTCATCACATTATACACAAAGAAATTTCCTCGACATGTCAAGACCCAGCCCGTTGTCTGGCCGCGCGCGCCGGAAAAGCAATTCCTGCTCTTCACGATCGGGGAGCAGGAGCAGGCAATGTGTGAGATGCCTCTTGGCTCTGCCCCAGGCGAGGACGGCGTTTACGTCGAGGCCCTTCAGAAGCTTCCCCGTGCTGCCAAGCGGCAGCTTCTCCGACTGTACAACCTGTCCTGTATGCGCTGTCAGGTCCCCTCTGCATGGAGGACAACTCTGGTGATTCCCATTCCAAAGCAGGGGCGGTCGTTGGAGGATCCTTTTTTTCTTCGTCCGGTGGCCCTCACGAGCCATCTGTGCAAGGTAATGGAGCTAATGGTTGCCCGTCGCATTCGCAGCACAGCAGAGCTGCACATGTGCCCGCAGCACTTTGCTTACTTCTCCAAAGGCTCATCTGTTGATGCATTTGTTAGCTTGGTGTCGCGTAAAGAGACACGTGGCGAGCGAGAGAGAGTGGGAGCTGTCTTCATCCAATACGATCGCGCACTGGAGACGGTCAACCACAGCTGCGTCATTGATGCGCTTGTTCTTCACAAGGTCGACCCCTGGCTGATTCGTTGGATAGCAGCTTTCCTTCAAGATCGCATAGCAATGGTGAAGATCCACGACTCTCTCTCGCGCAAAGGCAACATCCCTTCCGGTATACCGCAGGGGACCGTGCTGGGCCCCCTTCTTTCCATGATCACCATGGACAGCCTCAGCGAGCGTCTTACCGCTATTTCAGGTGTTACGCACGCCCTATTCACCAATCACATCGCAATCGTGGTGAAGGGGGACGATACAGAGGAAATTGAAGGCACCCTTCAAACGGCGCTGGACTGTGTTGCATCCTGGATGTACTCGCGATACATGGAGCTCGACGTGTCGCAGTCTCGGTACACATTTGATGATGGCGACAACCACGGGGAGCTTACGCTTATGATGGGCCGCACCCTATTGCGGAAGAAGGAAAGGCTGAATGACTTGAAACGTGAGCTAGGAATGACTGAGTGAATGAACGGTTCAGAGAGGCGCGAAAGAGAACCAATAATCTTGGACTTCTAACTGTTCTCCCTTTTTATTTTTGTGCGTTATTGAGTAAAGTCTTCCCCTGTTATGACATTTCATTCTTTCTTGTACTACCCACGCAGTCTCATTGCGCAGCGCATGAGAGGCGGAATTCGAAAGAAGACAACCATTTCATCATAAGAAAGAAAGGAAGCCCGGCAAATAACCGTACATATTCTATTAACAATCTCGCTAGTGCCTAAAAACTCAATAACGTCTGTTTCCCAGATAGTGTAATGAACTTGTTGTGCAATCAGATCGTCTACTACTAGCCCTTTAACGCTGACTTAGCTTTAGCTTTTGATCTCCTTTAATTTGATATCCGTTTTTTAAAACTCACTTCACCCGCTCTCAATGATGATGCCGGTCGCCTCACCGTGGTGTCAGGGTTTCGTACTCCCTTGCGGAGGAAGCCAAGCGCCTGCGACCCATCGCATTAGGTTGCGGAGGCTTTGGCTCAGCGGCCAGGTTTTGGTCAGTGCCAGGCTGAAGCGATGCGCGGTAAAGTGTATGTGTGAGCTGACCTACGAAAATGCGTATCTACGGGTTACAAATCCTACTCACTGGGACGAAACGAGGCGGTGGGCAAATAGAACCAATGCTGCTCTGTGTGCCATTACCTACGTCCAAGGCTTGGAGTGCAGATCTTGCGACGGGGACACGCATGCCTGACACAACGTACTGCGAAACAGAAATTATTTTGCGACGACGCTCCGACATCGCCGTTTAGGTACGCACCTTGCAGCCCCGGATAATGACGAAGCAACTCTCACAAGGCAGCGAGAAACAATCCTGGCAGAGGTCTGATCTGGCACGTCACACCTTTGTGGGTTCTATCCCCGCGAAAAACACCAGGCTAATACCATGGAGTGCAGATGGTGTGTTGCACGCACACAAAATGCAGCCCATGGCGACACTGCCGCCACCGCCGCCCCCAGTGTATTTGGCAATGAAGGCCACGGACCCAGTCTTGTGTCCCATATGCTGCGAGGTATATCGCGATGGCGACCGGCTCGGAAAGTACCTCGTTCGAGGCTCTGAAATATGTGCCGCGGAGGAACTCCCCACCACCATCTCGCGGGCACTACACGCCTTGCCACCTGGTGGGTACTTCCGCTGCCCCATGTGTTCGTACTTCACGCCGGACAGACTTCTGTTCACCAAAGGGCACGCGTTTTGTCACGGCCCGCCACTTCTCGACGTCCGCACCCCCGTCAGAAGCGTCCGCGTCGCAGCGAGGTTAGAGTGCGTTGTCTGGCATCGGCTGGCCGCCGCGTCCCACATGGGCTTGCATATGAGCACAGCACGCGTGCCTAGCACCGACTCACCCATTGTTCCTGACTCTGCTACCGCAGTCCGCCCTGCCGTGCAGCAACCTTAGCGTCCAATCACCAACGGCCTCGTCCACGTCTGTCCCACATATGGTCGCGCACTGTCGACTACCCGAGGAGCTCTTTGCCGCGTCCGTCGTAACCACCCCGGTGTCACGCGTCTAAGGGTTGTAGACGAGCTGGGTATCTCCAAAGGAACCCCCGTACACCCCGAGGCTCACGTTTGCCCCCATTGCCTGTCCGTGTTTATAGCGCCACGTAGCCTGACACGCCATCGCGAGGCTCTTCACCATCAAGGAGATCCTCCTTCATGTCGAGTGCCCACTCGAATGGAGTGTGATGAGGCACGTTGGCGCTTGCTGGTGTGCCACGGCTTTGGGGGCACGAGAGAAAAGCACCTCATTGGCCGCGGTTGCGCCGCTAAGGCGGACGCCGGCGAGAAGCTTGCCAGCTTTGTGGTGGATATGAATTGGCATGCCCCTCACCGTGGGTTGCCCGTGTGGACAACGACGCCGCCCCCGCGCCAGATCCGGCAACAACTGAGAGCGTTACGCCTGCCCCTGCACTGACTTCTTCCTCTGTTTTTAGTGCGAATTGCGGAAGCAGTGCCTGGCCATAGGCGTCGCAGGGGCGAGGCTGACGAAGTATTGCCGCCGCGTTTACGCATGGTCCGGCTGAACAGAGGACGCTTTGAGGCGATGGGTCAGGGTTTAGTCGCAGTGCCTTAGCTGGATGGCTTTTATGTTTGTTTGGAAGAGGAGTTTTGTTTTTATCTTTCCGTGTCTTGACAGAGATGACACCGTTGGAAAATCAAAAGTCTAATTTTTTTTTCTTTTGGCTCAGTATGTTGTATTGTGCAATGGCGTGCTAGCTTACGTTCTAACGTTGTTGACATTTTTTCATTTTCTTCTGAGTGTCTCTTTAATAGAGTGGCACGTTTTTATTTTTATTATATAAATGCGGCCCAACTTATTATTATTAATTTGCCTTGCCTTCTTGCTCTGTCGCCTCGAAAGTAGATCCGAAACGTGTTGCGGACCGAACAAGTCTATTTGACACTTTCTCGCGCCAAACTTGTGGTGGCTTTCGCGCCGCGTCGTCGGCGTGGATGGGCAGCTGCGACGTTGCAAAGCCTCAACCGCTGAAGTGGTGCTTGTCTCTGAGTGGCACATCGAACGGTGCACTGCAAACGATTTTTTCGTCCGGCAATCTTGGCGTATTCTGGGAGAAGGCAGAATCGTGCACTGTCAGCTTCAAGGTTGATCCGTGTGACACTATTGAGGCAGACTCGCCTCTCAGCGATGCTCTTGTCACCGATGAGACCTCCGTTGGAGTTGCTACAGCTGCTCCAACAGCGCCTTCCTGCGCTGATAGTGTTGCAGATGTACCGGTGCTTTCCAGCCGCGGCCGGGATGCCGCAGCGGAGTAAATTGTGTCTACTGCAACAACTTTGGGTGTCCCCAATGCCGACGCTACCGCCGCTGCCGCACGAACACCGTCCTCGACTAGCACTTTAAGTTGTTTTTCATCGGCGTGACCTGCCAGCACTGGCGTCACAGCGAAGCCTGCTGCGTCGACTGGTTCAACTACAAGGATGCCCAGCAGCGCCGCAGCACCGCAGCCTGTCACAGATCCATCGTCGAACGAAGGCCCGCTGCGGCACAGTCACGTTCGCAACGCCTGAGATTCAGCCGCGTCTACAAGTTTCAGCAATACGCTGTTGCACAATTAACTGAAAGAATCAGTCGAAGCTCTGCTACTCCCAACTGCACAGAACACAACCATACATTTGAGCTGAAGGGTGTGTGCGGCGGGGCACAATGGAAGGTCAGAGGCGTTGTTGCCTCTTCGTATGCCGCTCTTCTTTGTGGATGGGGTGGGAGCCCTGAAGGCTGCATTTAACGATGTAGAACATGAACGCGTGATTTCCTCCTCCACGAGTGCTGCATCATGTGCTCGCAGTCTCTGCGATCGTTCCACTGTACTCGCGTTTCTCGCTCTCAAGGAAAAGGGAAGGAAGATGAGAGAGACAACATTGAAGAAGACGGGCGGACCCTGTGCACGCGAGGAGGGTTGAAGGGCATGCTGGTCGTGAAGGTCGCAGAGTGATCTTGACATGTCGACTTGGCGCTGTCCTATTGCGCTCGCCGTCCTCAACAACTTATCTTTTTCTTTTTTATCGAGGGCTGAAGGTTGCTGGAAGCGTTCACTTTTGCCTTGTTTTTGTCTTTGCCTACGTACGTGTGTAGGCCCTCAAATCTGGGTCGCCTTATCCTTTTCCTTTTTTTACATAAAATTAACGATCATTGTGTACTACATTGTACTTGTTGCTGTTGATGCTGGATCGTACTAACATTCTTTTTTTCACCTGAGAGTATTCAGTTTTCTGCTTTCATGTGCTCCAAGCTCTCTTGCACTCGAGCTTTCTAACGTTTGCTGCTGTTAAGTGCAGCTGCGCTTTTTTTTTTTCCACTTAGCGGTCGAGCCGACTGCACGCTTTCTTATTTCTGTGAAGTCCCAATTGCGGAATTCTTGACTGGTAGACGCTTTCTGTGTGTAGGATTAGAAGACGCATAAAGCAGTGCAAGCGTGTTCACCTTTTCTCTGCGTGAATGCTGAGAAGGCTTGTTTCACTGATATGAAAAAGGAAGAGTGCTTAAGCGGCGGGAGACTCAACTTTCCGGATGAGATTTAAAAGATAATAATAATAAGGTACGAGTGCCAAAAGCGGGCTCTAGGCTCTTTCTTTCGTTGACATTAACCAGCTCTATAAGGCTAAATAAACCTTATACTTTTGGTGGCTGCGTCATTGGGACGCGTTGCTCTACTATTCATCTTGTCTGAAAGGAGTGAGCACAGTGCTGCTGGAGTCGCAACTTCTCAAGCATGATCCTTCTGAAGCTGCCTGAATGAAAATGAGGATTTACCGCGTTCTGGTCAAAGTTTGTCTTTTCATCAGCGTAATTGATGCGGTCTCTGTTTATTACCTCTGGTTCATTAGCATCCTCATTCTTTCTATACGTATCTACTTTCCATTCTTGCTGCATCTCTGTTCTGAGCACAGGCCCAGCTCTCTCGTTTTGTGTGTGCCTGGCAGCTGCTTCTCTCGCTGAACGCATATCTTTAATTGAGTCGCTCAAGCTCAGCTTAATACTAGCTGGATTTCTCTTTTTCTGGTTTTCTCTTCTTCGGTTTTGCAAACGGCTTTTTGATTTCTGTCCAGCGATATCGCATTGCACTTTCACAGCACACCTCCCACGATGAACGGCTACGACAACAGCTCTGTATCGAGGGCGTACAGGTACCACTTCCACACCTCCACCTCCAGGAGCTCTGGCCCCATGAGCAAGGCCGGCATTATTGCCTGCATCGTCGTCGCCTCCGTTGCTGGCCTCATTACCATCATCAGTGCTATCTATTTGCTGTCTCCATGCTATGGGAAGCGTGAAGCGGCTGAGCAGGAGGAGCAGGAGCAGCAGCCAGAAGCAACCAATCCTCAACCTGCACTACCAGACAACGGCAATGGCTCTGTGCAGCCCTACGGGTTGCCCTTCGACGAAAGTGAAGCAGCGGTGGTGATGCCCGACACTACTCCTCAGCCAGGCATGACACCGCTGGGCATGGGCAATGGAAATCCTTTTGCGCCACCGCTGCCGATGCAGCAGCCGGGCAATTACGTGTACGGCACTCCGATGGGCGTGTCACCGCCGCAGCATGCCAACGACTATGGCAATGGAATGTACTACAGCCGTGGCACAGAAGCACAGGTGGCCGCAGCTGCCCCATCGCAGCGCACCAGCAGCACGCTTTCCTCGAAGAGTGACACCGCCGTCACGTACTTTAAGAATTAAAGTTGAGGCAGGGAGAGATGCACTTTTTTCGTTTTGCTTTCTTTTCAATCTTCGTAAGGTGCTACTATTTCATGTGGTGTGCGATCGAGGGGCCATACGTGCCTCTCTGCAGCTTCGCTGTGCGAGCCATCGATCTTGTAATTCCTCGACGAAGATCGCTTTTTTTTTTTGTGTACATTGTTAGTAAACCGTACCTATTCTTGTTTTAATTGCTCGTCCTTATCTTACATTCCTTCCCCGTTCTTTTTTTTTTTATATCCCCTTTCGTACATCAGCTTCTTTCCTTCGTATTGTCTTCAACAAAGCTGGTTAGGTGCTACTAAAGTAAAACGACACAAATCGGCAATTTTTGTTTTCGATAATTCAGAGAAGCCCGCGTCTAGTAACTGATGGCCACGCATCTCTTTTCCTCGTTCCCCCCTCCCTCTTTTTTTCTTCGTGTTTTCACATTTACTTTCTCTTCTTCCGTGCGGATCTTTCAAAATTGGTATCCAGGAGGCTCTAATTGTATCTTTGGTTTTCCCTTTCGCCATATACCTTAATGCGTTGTACATGTGTACCACCAACGCTTAATCTTTTAGTTTCTTTTATAATACAAGTTGGAAAAAGAAAAAACAATATTGACAATTAAGGCAGATTCGCGGTGGCACCTGCTACGCACTCTCGCACCTTTTATTCCTCTAGCTGTCTTTGTGGGTACTATTTTCGTTCAGGACTAGCTTCAAGTCCGCTAAATGCTCTTTTCTTTTCATTTGCATCACTGTCTTTTGCTCTCGCATATTCTAACAATATAACTGAAATTTCGAAAGAAAGAAAGAAAGAAAAGAAAGTGATGGACTGCAGAGTCAACTTAATTAGGTTGTGAGTTTCGGTAGTGTTGGAAAGTATAGCAGCATCCTCTTATGTAGCTATCCTGTCAATTGATGACGACTTTGTTGTCTCTACGATAGGTATCAAGATGAATGAAATAGAATCCTGATGAACCACAAAGTTACGATGGTGCCTCCCCCTCTCTCTCCCCTACGCAGCCTGCCCTCACACTCAATCGCGCTCTTTCTTACTCTTTTCTCTTCTGCCCGATAACAGAACATGCTACTCTCTCCCATTGCGCAATTCTCCCTTGGACAGTAAAACTATATCAGCCAACACCAAAATAAGTTTCACGCAGAGTGCACAACGTTTACAATAAAGAGGGCTGGTCGACAGACAGAAGCTGCGATACAGAAATGAAAAGGTTTTTCTTCCTTAAGTTCTCTCCGGCGCCGTCCGTTTCCCAGTGTAGGTGAAGATGCGACAACACAATGGTGTTCAGAGCTACCGAATGCGACGACCACTACTCTCAGCCAGGCTTCAGTCAGGTGGCTTGACACGCCATCGCGAGGTTGACCACTGGAATTGTGACTTGTCGCCAATGATGAATGTGGTTCTCGATACCCTCTCCTGTGCTCTCCTCCCCTCTCAGTCTTGTCCTCTAAGTTTCGCCGCGTGGGGTTGGAGTTGGCACCTCTTTAAAAAAAAAAAAAAAAGGCGGGCCTCTTCTTTCCTCACCATCGCATCTATACACCACTGTCTACGCACGCACTCCATGGCTTTTAGAACGTGCGGACTTCAAATGAAACGCAGGCCTTGGCAAAGCAGATCATGGCTCTTGCCAAGGCTCTGGAATAACGATTCACGGCTTCTGGAAATGCTATGGCCGAGGTACGCGAACAACAGCGGCGACTGTTTGCTAACCAGGAAGAGGATAAGCGCCTTTTTCAACAGATCCTGTCTCGCAATGCCGAAGATCGAATGGTGTGGACGGGGTAACAACAGGAGATGCGGGAGATGATGTGTCAATTCATGACGCAGTCCGAGAGAATGGCACACACCGTACAGCAAGAGCGCGCAACCCTGTCTATCCATCCGCCGCCTCCCATTTCCGTCATCGGGACGGCACCTGTCGCTACTACGTGTCCTCAGCCCACAGACGTCTCGCCGACAGTCCATGCCACAGCCAACGCAACCCATCCGACCTCTACACTCGCCGCAGCGGGCACCGCGACGCCTGCCACTCGGGGTCGCGGGAGGGGACGTGCGGCGGCACCCCTCGCACTCAACAATCTCTCAGCGCCAGCGGCTACACCAGGAGCAGACCCACGGCCTCTACAGCCACGAGCAGATGCAGGATCTGTTTGAGAGAGTCCTGCGTCCGAGAGTGACAGCGAGGAGTCGCCCAGGTCGGCTCACAGTCAGGGCAAAAAAAAAAAAAAACCATTTCGTTCATCGACGACGTGATTGTGAAGTCGTTCTCTGTCTTGGACCCTACCACTTGGCGGTCCATGCTCAGCCGCCACGGGGGCACATTCATTCTCATGATGCTGATCTTGGCGCAAACTGTCTCCTCGCCGCCACAGCCCACTTCGCCGCGCTACGAGGTGTATTGCCAACGCCGCAACACACTCGCGGAAAGCCTGAACTTGCGCTTCAGGGCCGCCTCTCTTCCCGATGAGGACGGCGAGCTCAACAAGCACTACTTCCACTTCAAAGGAATGGTCGCAGACTTGGCCGATGTGTCAGCACAACAGCACCATCTCACTCAGCGTGGTCTGGCGGTGAAAGTCGCACAAACCTTTACCGAGGACGCTCTAGCGCTCCTTCGCTACCGCGAGGAGGCCAGGCACGTGGCGTACGTGGAGGAAGCCCCAAAACGCCGTCAGAAAAAGGGGCCGAATCGGAGTCGGCGGCATGAGGACCGTGATCACAGCAGCCGATGGACGAAGAAGCGCTTGGGGCCGGATCAAGCTGGTCCGATGCAGCACGGCAATCGGAAATCCCAGATCAAGACATTTGTCAGCTCAGATTCGTCTTCTCGTACGTCGTACCGGACGTCATCTCGCTCTCAATCAAAAAAAATCACATGGCTGTCGTCGTGGTGCCGCCTGAACCGTTTATCGGGGTGAGATTAGGCCCGACCGTATCGACTGCATCTTCGGCGAGACGCCGGACCTCACAGACACCCCGCAGCAGAGTACGTATCTCGCGGCAGTTCCGTTAAGCGGCGCTGCATACGTCCCGAGGCAAGCAGCGAACAGGCCACAGTGCTACGACGTGGCACAGTCGCTTCCTCACACCAATCAGAGCGGCGAACCGCTCACAACAATCGGCACGACGAAGACTCCAGCGAGTTTACCTGCCCTAACGCTGGCCAGCCAGCTTGCGCTATTCGCGTCCAGCGACACGCGCACGGCCTCGAATTTCATGATTTATGTGCTTGCGCCAGAGCAAGCGATGACTCGCACGTCCCGCAAGCCGCCAATCAAATCCCTGCGAGCTAGCATCGCCGACCTCACCGACGCGCTGCGCAGCGGTCTCTGAGCACAGCGGACGTGGAAACACTACTCCAGCTTATAGAGCCTTTTTTACCAGTCCGCGGCTCTGAGAGGCCTTCCCATGTCGAACAGAACCACGGCCCTGTTCATCAACGATATGGAAGTTCGTCTGTCGACGAAAGTAGGGTACGCGAGCAGCATGGCGAATCTCATGAAACGCATGGGGCTGCCAAATGAAGTCTTGCGCTTACTGGTACATGCACAGCGCGGCATCGGCGCGACAGTCCCCAGACGCTAGTCTCCTCCAATTCCAAAGCACGTTCTCGTCGAAGCGGCGAATGCCCAAGAGCCGCGGACACGAATTGCGATGCTGTTGGCATCGAAAACGGCCAGCAGATGGGACAACATTTCTCGGTGCGTGGAGAATACCTTTGTCCACGTGTCGCCCCGCAGGATGATCATGTATATCGGCAACCACACGAAGACGTCGCGTTATCGCGTGACGCGGCCGGAATTGCTGGTGGCTGTGGAGGGCGAGTTCACCGACGAGATTGCTGCATTTCTGCTGCCGATTCTCCGCAGCCGACGCATTGCAGGGAAGACGCGCGTGTTCCCGATCGCAACGACGACAATACGAGCGCTGCTCCGCCCCTGCGGGTACAAGGCACACGGCGTGAAACGCGGGGCCCTCGCACACGTAGTGGAGGCAATGGAAGGAACGGATATTTCTCTGTACCTCATCGGAGTACTCGCCAGACATGCATCGAGCTTGCAGCTCCTTCCTCCAGTAACAATGACCTACCTATCGAACATCCCCAATCTGCTGCGCCTCGTCGGCACCTCAAGGCTGACAGTGCTACTATAGCACACATGCCGTGGGTTTTGTGGGGCGATGCGGAAAAGGCGCCACTCGGAACGGGGCAATCTGTATTGCCCCGTCGTCGACAAGCGCGCCTTCCAACCTCGATGTAAGAACGACTTCTCCCACTTCACGCGAAGCCGGTGGGACGTCTGAACTACCCGTTTGTGCGACAACACGCTCTGCCTCAGGTTCGGGACCGCCTTGACAGCTTGTGGCAGTACCTGGAGGAATACGAGCCCCACAATGAGTACGAGAACGGCAACTTCGCCGGTCGCTGGGCCAATCAACTGATGGAGGCCGACGTAGCTGAATCAGCAACGGATGTGTCCCACACGCACCTGTGTTCGGCTTTCACAGTGGTGAAGGGGAAGACTGCGGGTAATCGCCTGCGCTTCATCCTGTGGCCCCGGGCTTTGAACGAATGGCTCTATGAACGCGGTTATGAGCCACAAGTCCCACTACCCTCGGCCACTTGGGAAGTCGCCGCGCACAACTGTGGCGCCGTATGTGACTTGACGTACTCTTTTTTCCAAATTCACGTCCCTAAACGCTTCCGTCACCTTTTTTCGCTTCCGCGACAGCTACGACCGCACCTAGCAAATGCGTGCTTTACCCATGGGGTTATCACTAAGCCCCGAAATTATGCACACAGTGTTGTCGATTCTTGGTGGGGACGACCGCTACGCGCAGCAGCGATGGGTTGCGCCGCGCGTCAGCACCACCACATGGATCGATAACCTGCAGTGGACGGGAGAGCGAGAAGCCGTCGAGTCTTTCCTAGCGACATTCCGCCGACGCGCACACGGTGCGCGCGTGACGCTCAACACGGACGAGACAATCAGCAGCACAGAATACGTGTTTGCAATTATTCAGCTCGACCATGCAAATCATAGCGTGACTCTCGGACCGAAGGCCCATGGCCATCTCCCAGTACAAGCGCAGCAGCTCGATCGTCTCACCGTGGGACAGCTCGAGCGACTTCTGGGACGATTGTGGTTCTGTGCTTGCATATCGGCGTTGCCAATACACCACTGCTGGTGTCTTTTGAAGGCAGCGCGACGCATCATGGCACGCCTAAAACGAGGGCTCGTACGCCTCGATGACGCGGCATCGCTACCGCCCAGCGCGCAGGTGGAACTACGCAGATGGTGGGCAGCAGCAGCAGCCAACACACCGCGCCGTATCCCGGCTCGCTTCCGGCGGCCACCGCTGTGCGACTTGTACAGTGATGCCACCTCGGCCCGCTGGGGAGTCGTGTGTGCATCGACAGGCGCACCAAGGCGACCACGATCGTCGGTGCTCGTTGGCCACACACGTGCCCAAATCTCAATGCGGCGGAGACCCGCGCAATTGCGCTGGTGTTGTCTGAGATGCGAGATGCAATCCAAAGATGGGTTCACGTCCACATCCACATTGACAACACATCTGCACTCGCGACCATACGGCGACGGTTCACGAAGAGCGCGGCGATCGCCGCAGAACTGCACACTATGTTACCGTTGACGGAAAGGTATGATTTGTCTTCTTCTTACATCAAGTCGGAAGCAAATCTGGCGGATGCACCGAGTATGGGTGACATCCCGATACTGGCGTCGCGGGGTAACGTTGCGTCTCGGGTGTGTGGTCCTGCAGGGCAGGAGCTCAACGAGGCATGAGGATCGGGAGTTTATTTCTCCCGTCGTGAGTAAAAGCAAACAATTGACTTGGCGCTACATTGGGATTCGGAAGATGCTCTTCCCGGCTTCAAAGGCTGGAAAACACTTCTGCCCGGAAGGTTACGATGCAACTACGACGGATGGGTTTACCAACCATCCTCTCTCCTCCCCTACTTCTTCCTCTCCAGCAGAGATTGCTCGACGGAACCAGAAAAGGACAGGCGGGATAATATATCCATATTAATAATCCCTACGCTATATCGAGCGTCATCTCGGATGACGTGGGGTGAGACGTCTAAGCGCTTGCTGGTGTGCCCTGGCTTTCAGGTCCTCAGAAAAAGCAACAACAGCATCTCATTGGCTTTGGTTACAACGTTAAAGCGAAAGCCAGCGAGAGGCCTGACAACTTTCTCATTGACTTGATGCAGTACACCCCTCACCGTTGGTCGCGCGTGGGCATCGACGCCTCCCCAGCGACAATTCTTGCAGCAGCTGAGGTCGTCAACCCTACCTCAGCATTCGCTTCATCTTTCTTTCCTTGTGCGAATCGAGGAGGCGTGAATGACCGCAAGGATCGCCGAGAAGAGGCTTACGAGGTACTGCCGCCTCGTTTCCGTATGGTCCAGTACCGCAGAGGACACTTCGAAGTAAAAGATCAGGATTTGGCCGCTGCACAGCAGTAGTATGACTTCGGTGTCAGATGAGTAGGTAAGTGGCGAATGTACCATGATGGGAAAGAGACGATTCTTATGCAAACACATAGCTTCCGCAACTGGAAAAGGCATTTTTTTGAGGTGGAAGCGGTTTGACAAGAGTGGGCCGCGTTGAAGGGCGAGAGGGAGTCGTTGGCAAGACATCTGGCAGCAAATCAGTATAAGGTAAAGGTGCTATCGGGTGAGCGAGACTATATTCAGGAGTGGGGCGCCGCCCGTCCAGAGCCTGAAAGCTTTTGCCACGAGAACGAGAAGCTTGAACGTTGTCTCAAATATTGCTCAGACAACACCTGCGTCTTCTGATGCTTCAAGGGCTGTGATGGCACAAGCTTATTGCGATACCTCTCACTTGGAAGAAGAGCCAGAAGTGATTGGCGTCGCCGTCAGACGGGCCCGTAACCGACAAAAACTGAGTCCACTTGCGCCGCGTACATTCCCGCCGTCGCCGCAGCTTACGCTGCTCAGTCGTGTGCCGCAAGTTGACTAACCACACGTGTTGGGAAAACACCGCTCCATACATCGCCGCCACCCTCTCGGCAGAGGATTGCGGTGCTTGGGTCTAGAGACCCGTTTGCAACTGAACAGTACGCACAACACCTGGCCTCTCCTCAGAAGGCCGCACCGGCATTCCCGTCTGCCCATCCATCAGTTATAAAATAGGTCCTCCACGCTGGGAAGTCGAAATTGCTTTTTTATCTATACCTGTCGGCTCAATCGTTACCAACATTCAGAATGCCTCGCACACACAACTAACGCAGCGTTGGACGACGACAGATGGTTTCACGAACTCCCCTAAAGGTTGGTGGTCTACAAATTGAGTCGAGGCGACAAGAGGCTCAACAGAATGATAGCGATTAGTCGTTGGAAGACGCGCATGACGTAGGATTGTCGTGTAACCTCTTCCCTGGATGTTTCTCAAAGATCAGGAGCATTGGGCAACAGCACCGTGTCCTTGACGACCGCCATGACTACGGCTTCCACAACCGTAGTTGATAACTCTGATGTTAAGCGTTTCTCACGAAACGCAGCTCACAAATAAATGGAATCGATCGCATGCTGGAGTTGAATCTTCGATTCCACTGCAACGATGGCACGGAGACCTTCAAGGCACGAGGCTGGGAATTCTACCACCTTCTCCGCGAAGCTATTATTATCTCGACTTACCCGAAGAGTTCGAACCTCAATACTTTACTGCGTCATTCGCGTACGGTGAGTTGGGTGAAGTTTGATACGGCACAATCGTGCACCGACGCCTGGGAGCTGGTACACAGAGGCGTTTTTCCGGGATGGCATGCGGAAGCACTTGAACGCAGAGTTTTTCTCAAAGAGTCAGAACAACCAATCAGTAAGCAGCCAGTCAAGTAAACATCAATGGCTGGCCAGAAGAGGCCTGTGAGGGTCGCCGCAACAACAGTACAGCCCCGTGATACCTCAGACACTCACACAAGATGAGCTCGCTAGTGGAGTCGTAGCATCAACTCAACGCCCACCCTTCGCGACTCCGCTCTCGCGCCGCGCGATCGAAATGCGAACCAGTGCAGTAAGTGCAACAGCCCGAATGACCGATACCCCTTCTACCAACGTGGAACTTGAGGCATCCACAGAAAAGGCATCCAATCTCACCATTAAAGTCTCTTTCTTTAACACAGGAGACCGCAGAGACAATGGAGACTCCCTAGCATGCGCTCGTGCGCAGCATACACCAGAAACTGATAAAGATCAAGGGCCCGATCAGTCTGGAGCGAAGGAAAATGTAGCGACAGCAGTCAGCGTACCAGCGCAGAAAACTTAGGACTCTCAAACTCGGTCCCAGCGCGTCATCAAGTCTCCCATGATATGTAGATTTACCTGACTGCGCGTCAGCGGTAGTCGGATCACCATTGCATTGCATTTTGTCTTCGTGAAATTGCTGCACCTCTAACTCTCCAGCACTTTGCAATATACCGGCATTCTGATGCGTTATGCAGACAAACCATCGAATTGATGTTGTCTGTGTACATAAAAGACTTGAATGAGGCAGAGAACAGATAGTAGCCTACGACGTCTACATAAGGTTACGAAAAGCCGTGAGGAGTACTCTTACAAGCAGACATGAAAGCTGTCTTTCAATAGATGAAGCAGAGGCCTGCGAGGCCTAACTCAGCTTGGACTCTGCGTAAATACGAGGACAGCCGAGAAGCAATCTCCTAAACTACAACGCATTATCTGAAGGAGCACACGGCCTTGATGATGACTGCGCTGGCAACCACTGCCTTGATGACACAACTACTCCAGCCGCTCAACGTAACGTGGGAAACGCTATTGGGTAGAAAGTGAGGCAGCTCCAGTGAGGCATGCCTTTCGCCACCTTCTCCAAAAAAGCGAAAGACAAAGATACACGGGTCGCTACAGTGGAGCACACACGAATGATGCCGTTGCAGAAGGTTGACGTTGCACCGATGCACCTGGACCGCGTTTTGGAACGCATGGATGATCTCTACAAGACCCCGTATTGGTTCTGTTTGTGATTACGTTGGAGACTGCATAGCCGCAGCTTCGATACGTGAGTCGTGCAATGCGTTGTATGGTGGAGGCGCTGATGTGCTCATGAGCTGTGGCATCCTCGAGTTTGCTGGCGCTACACCGACGCGAGGGGGCCACAGCCCTTTTTATGCGGTGGAAGAAAAGGCAACAGACATGCGGAGATGCTGCATTGCCTGAACTGAGGGCACGAGAGCGCAATTGCCGCGTGCGAGACTGGATGTGCCGGTGACATACATCTCAATATCCCCAACTGCTAGATAGAGATGTTGAGGAGAAAGCCACAGGCTTGATCAACCCGAAAGCTTCTTTCGTTCGGCTGCCGCTCTCTCTCTTGTGGCGCTCATTTGTTGTGGTGCAGGACTTTCGAGAGGGAGCTGGTGCAGCGTACAACACACCTGCTCGGTGAGGCTATTGCGTCAATGCGGAGCTGATCCACACCATTGCGCGCGTAATTGCCTCAGTCAGGAAGGTTTGTGAAACCTGAAGTTTCATGCGATGCGGTACTTTCGATCACAGTGTGGATTGACGAAGTGCGTGCAGCCGACGGTCGTGACGATGTCGTGAGGTGGCTAATCAACACCTTGCGCACTGCGGCTTTGATCAGTGCCAAAAGTGGTGAGAGCACGGTTCTTGAGGATGAGTATGTGTGTATGACGGTGACTCTTGTCCACAAAGATCGTACAACTAGGATGTGCAAGACACTTCTGCGTCGCCTTAAAGATACGCCGCGAGGGGACTCCATGACGGTGGCATACATCGAAAGATGCTCATCTACACACATATTCGCCTCTAGTACTCTCTCAATATGCGTTGATGGCTGATAATTGCCTTGTCTCAAAAATAATAACCTGCTCTGGCGCCGTTTGTCGCAGCTGAACCGTGGTCTTGGCGCGGACAGGCACCCGGTACATCTTTCTGCCTTCTCAGTGCTCTTGTTTCGGCGGTGCTTCCACCATGTTTCGAAGAGTGAATGTCTGTGACGCCTCCCCTGTCCTTCAAGCACTCCACGGTACTCACTTCCGATGCATTGTTGGAGGGATGAATGGAGACGTGGCTCAAATGAAATGGGCTGGTGACGGCGACATTGGTGCCACTGGCGGTACTTTGGAGTACGGCGCCACCGATGATTGCGTCTGCCGCTCTGATAGCGTTTGCCGACTCATTGAAGGGATATGTGCGTGTGCGGATGGAGAGCGCGGTGGCGCAACAGTGTTAAAAAAGGAAAGAAGAATAGCACATTCACAGCCCTTAGAGCTTGAGCTTCCAGCAAGCTCTCCACCTACTCGGCACGCTCTTTTGTTTCTTTTGTTTGCGTCCTGTGCTCTCGTGGGGTTGAAGGAGAACCGGTCAGACGCTCTATTATGAAATCACTTCTCGTTTGCTGACGACTTCACGAAATGGCAAACACTTGCGAATTGAGGCTTTAGATGCAGATTCGTATAGACAGCTACTACTTCGTTAGTTAAGCAATATTGATCACCATTACTTATCGATGTTTTTGTTTGTTTCTCTCACTGTGCTGCTAAGAACAGAGAGAGGATGAGCACATGAAAAGTGGCGCATTTGAGTGCTGTTACCGCTTACCTGACGTGAAGATGCTCGGCAGCGTTTATCGGTGGTGAAACACTTAGCCGGCAGTCTACAAGAGCAAGTACAGAGAAGATGTGACACCTTACTGGCTTGTGTGCGTGACACGGGGCGACCATCTGAACACCTCAGCTGGCTCGTTCTTTTCTCAATTCTGAATGAGATAGAGCCTTGTGCGTCTTTAGAGAGCTTTCAAGCAAACTGCCGTTTCATCTAACGCCAGTGACAGCTGCTGATTCACCGCTCTTGCCCCGCACATGTGCACACACCGCTTCCACCTCTGTTCTAGACAAGAACAGACCTCTTGATATTTTGTTCTGCTGCCACCCTTCTTGTTACACTCTACGGCAGCTCCCAGCATTGTGTCTTTTTCGGAGCCATTCTGTGTCAATGCAGTGGACATTGCGGCTGCTTCAGCGATGACCGCCCATGTAAATGCAAGAGACAGCTCTGTCTGGCTCATCTCACGTCAACCACAGAGCTATCGTCAGGCCTGCGCTGTACAGACGTCTGATGCCATGCATTGAGTGACCCGTCTCCCTTGCTTATGTGGCGTCTCATCCCTGCGCTCGTTATGTTGCAGAGAGGCATTACGGTGTTGAAGTTTCTTTTGGCAAACTGCAAGTGACTGAGCCAGACAACACCACTCACCATTGCCACGTCATCACCGTCCGCAGAGCTTCTGCGAACGCAGAGGTGCTGTCTGTTACGCAGTGGTGAATGGAAAAGTGTGGGCTGCCGCTTTGCTTTCGCGGTGCACGTTTTACTAAGACGGTGAATCTGAACCATCCCGCACTGAGCCCTCTTAGAGGGCTTCTCCTCAATGCTGAAGTTGCTCGAGTTGTGGCTGCCGCAGGCGCTGAAGAGTTTCTAGAGGATACCCAACTGAGCATGCGCGCACTGCGCTCGGTAGCGCGGCCTGCAGAGTGCTTTTTGCGGTTGCGCCGCCTCACAGTTTATGGCGTGGCGGAGACGGATGCCGCCTTCTTGTGGAGGCTGCCTCACCTCGAGACAGCTTGTCTCTGCCGGGAGTTCAAACGACTCCAAGCCGCCACAGAGGCAAGGCAGGTGCGGACCTCAAGCTCACTAAGGTTACAATGCAACTCACTCGAAACTCTCGCAGATATCAAACTAAGCGTCTTCCTTAGGGCGATTACGCCTCGCTTCTGCGCTCAGCTCCGCAACGTCACCGCACTTGGTCACTGTGCGGCACTAGGGAAGGTCACGATTTTCCGATGCCCAGTGCAAAGTATGAATAGATTCAGCTCTTGTGCGGCTCCGGAGGAGTTGAGTCTTGCGGACTGCGAGCTCATTTCCGACCTGAGCTCGCTGTCTCACCTCTCTCAATTGCGCGTGTTGGATATCAGCTGGACCTCGGTGTCCTCGCTGGGGCCTTTGCGCAGCTGTTCAGCGCTCGAGCACATTCGACTCTGTCGGTGCTCTAATGTGCGCGATCTCTCGCCGTCGTCTGGCGCACCGCTCTTGTTGCACATCGATGCTCGGATGGCAGGCGTGGTGAGTGTGGCCGGCCTGCAGGCCTGCCCATCTCTGAAGATTCTTAACTTCACAGGCTGCTCCATGCTCGACGATCTTTCTCCGCTGGCAGGGGCAGTGGCACTGAAGGCGATCTCTACTGCCGGCAGTGGTGTGCGTGTTCTACGTGGGCTGGGCAACTGTCCTGCCTTGGCGAAGTTGGACGTCTCCGATTGTGCGGCACTGTGCAGCCTCACGCCGCTCGCGGCTGCTTTGTTGCTGCGTGAGGTCACCTGTGACAACACGCTCGTCTCGGAGGAAGGAATAGGTGGGCGGTGGCCTGCGACGAAGGTGGTATCACTGTCCGGCATTGAGAACCTCTATGGGTTGCCCGATACGTGGGAGGCACCGTCGCTCATCAGCCTCGACGTGAGCTTATCGAGTGTGCAGCACGTGAACGCATTGCGTGGCTGCCCACTACTCGTTTCACTGGACTGTGCATTGTGCGAAAGTCTGACAGATATTTCAGCTCGCAGCGAAACTCGCCTGTTGGAGACCATCTCTATCAAAGGCACGGCTATAAACTCGCTGGAAGCCCTCTCATTATGCACTCATCTACAAAAGATCGACGTGGGCGACTGCGCACTTCTCACCGACCTGTCCCCGCTGCAGAACACTCGCGAGCTGCAGTACCTCGCCGCTGATGGCAGCGGTGTCTGCTTCGTTTCCGGGCTGGAGGTGTGCGTCCGCCTAAAGCATCTTTCTCTGCCGCCTGCCGCAGCTGTGACGGAGGAGATGCAGCTCTTCATGAATCGACTGGGGCTGTCTTAAATAGTGGTCTCCGCAGCTACGAATTGAAGAGACTGCACCCTTACAATAGTCCATAATAATTTAAACCCACCATTTCAGCAATAATATGACAAACTTTTGCTTCTCCGCTCTCAGCGGTTTTTTTTTTCTTAAAGCTGCCTCCGTCTGTTCTGGTCGCGAGGTGCAAACAGATTACATGTACTTCCTTGCGCATTCACTGTCTTTTGCCAAGACACACACACACACACACACACACACACACCCTGCAGGATGACTAGTAAGGATTTGCTGGCCTATGTATAAGTATTGAACAACGGCTCGTTCTGCTTCATGAGAAGGGTGAGAGGAAGCAGGAGAGAAGTAAGTGCATAGAACATTTACGGCTCAGCAGCAGAGCAAGCACGCGTGCGGTTGTCAACGCGTGGTGGGCGGAACCAAGGTGTGTTCGCCCGTGAAGTCGGCACGCGAGGCACGCGCATGCTTCCTCGTCGCTCCTACTCGTCGCATTACTCATTCGTTACAATTTCACTGTGGCAGGACACCGACTCCCCCGTAGTAGCTCTATTCCATGTCTCCGTTCTCTGCCTCTCCTTCTGTGATGTCCGATCGTTCTTCACACAAGGGAGAGCAGGTTGCCGACAGGCGAGGCAGTGCCACGTCGTTTACCAAGGACCTAATGCGTGGCGCGCCCGTCTGTTGTGGATAATCCCCAAAGTTCCTCGATAGCGAGTCCGCTGGGTTTAAGTGGCCGATTACGTAGAAGAATACCACACTGATGTTCCTAGTGTAGTAAAGATCGCACGTGAATTCATACAACTTGTTCAGTGCCAGTCCTCTTCCGATCCCCCCGAATCCATTCATGTGCTTTTGGGCGTGAACAATTGCGTAGTGATCCGTCACAAGTGCAGTCCTGGAATGGTCCGGAAGGCCTTCTGCCACGAGCTGTCTCAGGATAAGTTCAGTGGCTCGGGGTTCGGCATGTGCAGAGTGCTTCGCCATGAAGTACTCCC